>JZKD02S1863412.1:0-13732 GCA_000966675.3 Picea glauca | reverse complement strand
GATTGGTTGATGACACATGAAGAAATCTTAATAATTATTTAAAAGGCATAAAATTGTTTAAGATTATAAACAACTGATTCACCCCCCCCTCTCAGTTGTTCTAGTATTTCCAACACATTGCACCTTGACCTTTGCAATGGTTATGTTCCTGAGTGGGGTTTCCTTCCTATCTATTATGCATTTTGGTTATGATAGGAATTCTCTCTCTGGTTCCACCTAAATAACAGACTAGACAATTATATGGTTAGAATCATGTACATATTTCTTCAATAACAAAGCATGGAAAACATCATGTGCCTTCATTGTGGGAGGAAGTGCTAGCGTATATGCTACAAGCCCCAATATATCCAAGATTTCAAAGGGTCCACAATACCGAGTTGTCAGCTTGGCACAAGCTCCCTTTATCAAGGAGATTCTCCTGGGTCTAACTCAGAGATACACATGATCCCCTGTTTTGAACTCTCTAGGAGTCCTCTTTCTGTATGCATAGATTTACTGTCTATCCTAAGCCACTTTCAGATTCTGCTTTATATGAACTACTTGTTGTTCCATTTCTTTCAGCATATCTGGCCTGAATGTTATTTTATCCACTCGGTTATCCCAGCTGATTGTAATCTTGCACTATCTACAATACAAAGTCTCAAATGGACTCATCTTTAAGGACTCTTGATAGCCATTGTTGTAGGAAAACCCTACCAATGGTAGGTAGTCTTCCCGCCTCTTAGTTTGATGCATTATATGCATCCTTAACATGTCTTCTAACACTTGGTTTACCCTCTCCTCTTGTCCATCATTTTGAGGGTGATAGGTTGTACTAAATAGCAATTTAGTTTCAAAACCAACAAACGAAGATCTCTAGAAGATTGAAGTAAATTTTTATCTGTGTCAGATACAATCTCCTTAGGCATGCCATGCAGTCTAAATATTTCTTTCATGAAAATACTAACAATATATATTTTCTTGCAAGTTGACTTGATGGGAAGGAAGTGAGAAGCCTTGCTCAAATTTTCCACCACTACCATGATGGCGCCATTCCATTCGATCGATTTTGGTAATCCTGTGATGAAATCCATGGAGATGGTTTCCCATTTCCATTCTGGGATTGGTAGGGGCTGCAACATCCCTACTGGATGCTGGTGTTCTACCTTAACTTACTGACATTCTAGATACTTATATAACTAATCAACTATGTCCTTTTTCAGTCCGGGCCAATAAAATAGTTTCCTAGTAGTTGTGATCATCTTTTGATAACCAGGATGACCAGTATATGGAATTTTGTGTAGTTGATCCATCATAAACCTCTTCAAGTCATCACAATTTGGGACATACAACCTACCTATGTAAGTTAGCAAACCATTATTCAACAATTGATAACCCTCGTACCTCAACCCCGTGGGCTCTTTCTCTAAGTATGATTTCACAATATTTAAAAATGCATCTGTTTCTTGTGCATTTTTTACTCTTTTCTTGATGTTCGTTTCACAAGTGCTTACAATTACAAAGTGAATTACTTTCATACTTCTATTAAGTGAATCAACCACCCTATTTTCTTTTCCTTTGATATATTTGATTTCAAAATCAAACTCACTAAGGAGAGCCATCCATCTAGCTTGTCTAGAATTAAGTTTTGGTTGATCAAACAAATATCTCAACCCACTATGGTCTGTCATAAGCACAAATCTACTACCTAGGAGGTAATGCCTCCACATATTTAAAGCATGTACTATGGAAACCAATTCTATATCATGGGTCACATAATTGATTTCATGCTCATTCAATGTTCTAGATTCGTAGAAAATTACTTGTTCTTCTTGCATAAGGACTCCTCTAAGTCCTTCCTTGCAGGCATCTGTACATACAAGGAAGTCCTTGTTTGGGTCTGCAATCTTCAAGAGATGTGCATTGGTTAGAAGGTATTTCATCTCTTGGAATCTCTCTTCACATTCTGATGTCCAAAGGAATTTAACTCCCTTTTTCTGAAGGAAGGTGATTGGGAAATTAATCTTGGAAAATTTGTTTATGAACCTCCTATAGTATCCTGCTAGGCCCATAAAGAATCTAATTTCAGATACATCCTTTGGGGTTGGCCAATCCATAATGGCTTTGATCTTTTCAGGTTCAACTGCCACTCCTTCTTCAGAAATAACATGGCCTAAGTAATGGACTTATTTCTGGAAAAATACACACTTACTAAAGTTAGCACAGAGTTGATGTTCGCTTAGTACTTAAAGTACTAGCTTGAGATATTCTTCATTCTCTTCCCTATTCTTGGAATAGATTAAGATATCATCAATGAAAACCAACACAAATCTGTCTAAGAACTTACTGATTACATTATTCATTAATCACATAAAATTGGTTGGTACACTGGTTAGCCCAAATGGCACCACCACAAATTCATAGTGACCATATCTTGTCCTTAAGGTTGTTTTGTGGATGTCTTCATCATTAGTTCAAACCTGATGTTATCCAGACCTCAATTCAATCTTGGAGAAAATTGTAGCACCCCTCAATTGGTTGAACAAGTCATTGATCCTTGGCAAGAGATACTTTTCTTAATGGTCATCTTATTGAGTTGCCTACAATCTATGCACAACCGGAGTGTTCCATCCTTATTTTTCACAAACAAGGCTGGTTCTCCCCATGGAGACACACTAGGATGAATGCATCCCTTGTCCATCATCTCCTTTAGCTATAATTTGAGCTCAAATAGCTCTGTTGTACTCATTCTATAGGGTGTTCTAGACACTGGCACCACTCCTAGTTCAAGTTCTATTGAAAAGTTAATATCTCTTCTTGAAGGTAGACCCGATACCTCTTCTTGAAACACATATCTATACTCTCTTAATATGGTATGGTCCTCTAGGATTGGTTTGTTGTCCTCATCAGAGTCCAACAATTCTATTGCATACAAAGGACATCCTTTTATGCAATACATCTTCACTTGAAGGGATGATATTTGTCTCACTAAGACAGGCCTTTGAATATCTTGTAGGGTTATCTTTCTCCCTTCTTCATCTTCAGATTCCAAAGTTTTATTGTAACATTCCAACTTGGTTTTATGGGCAGCCAACCAATCCATGCCAATCAGAAAATCATAAGATCCTAAAGTAAGTATGTTTAAGGTTTCTTGGGTGGGTAATCCACTCATAATGAATTGACATGTTGGTATGACCTATGTTACTTTTATTTTGATTCGAGTGGCTAGTTGTACCAACCATGGTTTAATATGTTTAACTTGTTGCAATTTAAATTTCTAAACAGTTTGAGGGGAAACATAACTGAAATTAGAACCAGGATCAATTAAAATGGAAACTAGATGGTTGGCAATCATACCCTCCATATCCACCACTGAAGCTTGGTGGTCCACTTGTCTATTATCCAAGGCTGCATAAATGTGTGGCATGCTCCTAGCCATGTCATTGACTATGGTAGCCTCTTGGATGTTTTAGACCCTCCTATTGTTCTATTTCCTATATGGGCAGTCTCTCAACAGATGTTCTTCTCCACAACCCCAACATTTCAAGGGTTCTCTCTTTGGGTTATCAGTCTTACCCGAGGCTGCTCCAAAGGGTTTATTTCCATTCTGAGAGGGGAAATTTTGTTGATAAACATTTTTAGTAGGAAGGCTCATCTTAGAACCTTTCCCATAGTTGTTAATTCTTGAGGGTTTAAACCCCCTTTTCTTGAATCCTGAACTAATTTTCTTCTTCCAGTCCTCATGAGGTTTTGTCTTATTCTTTAATTGCTCATAGCAATACTTTCCCTTTCGGATAGTGTCTTTTAAGGTCTTTGGCTCATCAAATGCAATTCTATCCCGGAAGGACTAAGTCAATTCACTAATAAATTGTTGCATCTTTACCTTTTCATCTTTGATGTAGCGCACATACCTTGTCAGCTCAAGGAATTTGTTGATATATTCATCTATTGTGAGTTGTCCCAACTTGAGTTCATAAAACGCCTTGGTCTTCCCATAAAAGTATTTCTCTGACAGATACTTCTTCTTGAAGTATTTCTCAAATTTTTTCCATGACAAATCCTTCTCATGGATTCCTTTCACATTCTTAAGGTCCTCCCACCAAATGGAGGCCTTTCCATTAGGTTAAAAATGGATATTTGAACATTTAAATTTTCAGATTAGTCATGGAATTTGAAGCACTTCTTCAAGCCAAGAAGCCAAACTTTTGCTTCTTCCCCCTTCTTAATTTCTCCATCGAAAGTGGGTGGTTTGTCTTTCTTGAAGTCTTCAGGGTCATGGATCTTGGAATGTTTCCTCTTCTTTCATTTCCTCTTTGAATGCGAACTAGTTTTTCTACTAGAAGATTCCTTGGAGTTATCAGTTTCCTCACCAAAGGATTCTTCCGATGAGTGTCTCTTGGCTCCATGTTGGGCCTTCTTTGAGGTGCTCCTGATGTTGTGGCCACTTTCAGGACCATGCTTTCTTATCTCGAGTGGACTTTGGGTTTAATTTGTATGATGTTTGTCCACATGTCTGCCCACTGGTCCATGTTGTAGATTGCGTTGTATATATGATAATCTTTGCAGTAGGACTGCATTAATTTCATATTTCTTTTCCTTCTCTTTTATAAGCCTTTCATTGTCATCCTTACAACTCTGTAATTATACCAGGAGGCTTCTTACAATTTCAGCCAAATCTGGAGGGGTTTCTACCACTCTCCTTTCATCAGATTCTTCCTCTCTATTGTGGGATCTTTCCCCCAATTCATGGTGTGTCACCATCGTTTATGTTGTAGTTTTCTTGGGGTCCATTGACAACTTGAGTGTTGATAAAACATTGTTCGCTAGTTAATGACCTACTAGTTTATGAAAAACACACAGTTCACATTTTTTCAAAAAATATACAACAACAAAAAGTTTCATTCCTCTCTTTAGTAGAGGTTTAACTAAGCCTCTTAGGAACATGGTAAAATAGGATGTGACCCCTAAAATTTCTCCAATATTTTTTTTTTAAGAGACTCATTCATGAGCCCAAGCAAGCTAAGTGTTGTAACCATGCTCTGATACCAATTTGTAACACACTCAACCCCTAAGTACCCTTTCTATGGATGGGGCATCAAAATTTTTCTTACTTTATGTGTCTCAAATCATCTCCCTGAGATCTCCATTCTCTTTTACTCAACAATATCTCTCTAATGACTACTACCAGACTCAAAACCGAGCTCTGGATTTTAAGTTATGGCCTCCCAAAGTTCTTCGATCATTATTATATGTGGTCCATGTGGTGCCCACATGGTTCCACCTTATTCGTATTTTCCCCAAGTTCCTACATTCATGGGGAAGGTTCGTCCACCATCCATTCCAACAGCGAGACATGGTATTCATTTAACACATGAGCTAGAGGGAAATTTGGTGCTTCGGCGTTGAACGCCCCTTCTCCTTTCTACACGCCTATCCTGTGAAGTCCCGATTTCTCGAACTCCCAAAGGAGCTTGAAATATCACCACATGGATTATTCCTTCGGGCCTTTCATCTTATCCTCGATACTGCACCCCAAACCCCTAGAGTTTCAAAGTACTGGACTCCCAAAGGGTCCACCCTCACACATGGTGACATAATAGACATGAAGAAAAGGAAAAGTGGGTCCCGAGTAATCCACCTGCCAAATGGACCAAGTAAGTAGGTGCCAGGGGTGATAGGTGGACCTTACAGTGGGTGACACATGTCTCAGTTTAATGGGAAAATTGGGTCTGTGAAATGTACGAATCCATGTGACACATGGCATGTCAGACGTGGGTCCACATCACCCTAGGTGATGTTAGAGTGCCACATCACCTCAGACTCATGGATTTCCAAGCCCTTCAATCTCATAGTCAAGTTGTGTCCATGTAGCCCCTGGATCTATAGCCTCCATTACTTCATAACTTCGGCATTCAGGGAATTCATTGTGTCGCTCCCTCCTTGCTCCTAGAGTGATCAGTGTCAAGATGACCATGGTCTAGATCTAAAAATTAGGGGAGATCCCAAAGGGTTCCTAGATATATGGCCCTCGTCACTTCGCAACTCCAGCCTTCGGAGGTTTCGATGTCATGGTCGCTCCGCTCTTTCGAAGAAGAACTCGACCGAAGCACTGTATGTTGGCCCCTCTACTAGTTGATTAGATGGGTAAGAGGGATTCCCAACGAACTCTCCAGATCCATGGATCTCCTCACTTCGTAACTTCGGTGTTCATGGAGTTTGGTGCTATAACATCTCTATTCCCCCTAAGTAGGACTTCACTAGACTTACCTCGACGTAGATCCAACAGCCTAGGGGAATATTGAATACCCTCATATCTGTGGCTCACGTTACCTCATGATTAATGAATGGATCAAGGTTTAACGGTGGGGTAGGTCTATCTACCACAGTTATGGAGACTGCCAGGCGGCAGTCCACCTCAAAGATAACCATAACATTTAGTTGTCTTTGGTTGGTTTACAAATTTTAAGGTTGAAACACTCTAGAGCTATGAACTCTCGAAGTTCCGAAGCTAGAAATACTTAGCTCCTTTCGAGCCTAGCATAGGGTTCCTAGACCTTAATCACATGGGTCCTTCAAAAACTCTCGCGGGCTATACGCTAATCTCTTAGATGTGAATTGGTTANTCCACCACTACCATGATGGCGCCATTCCATTCGATCGATTTTGGTAATCCTGTGATGAAATCCATGGAGATGGTTTCCCATTTCCATTCTGGGATTGGTAGGGGCTGCAACATCCCTACTGGATGCTGGTGTTCTACCTTAACTTACTGACATTCTAGATACTTATATAACTAATCAACTATGTCCTTTTTCAGTCCGGGCCAATAAAATAGTTTCCTAGTAGTTGTGATCATCTTTTGATAACCAGGATGACCAGTATATGGAATTTTGTGTAGTTGATCCATCATAAACCTCTTCAAGTCATCACAATTTGGGACATACAACCTACCTATGTAAGTTAGCAAACCATTATTCAACAATTGATAACCCTCGTACCTCAACCCCGTGGGCTCTTTCTCTAAGTATGATTTCACAATATTTAAAAATGCATCTGTTTCTTGTGCATTTTTTACTCTTTTCTTGATGTTCGTTTCACAAGTGCTTACAATTACAAAGTGAATTACTTTCATACTTCTATTAAGTGAATCAACCACCCTATTTTCTTTTCCTTTGATATATTTGATTTCAAAATCAAACTCACTAAGGAGAGCCATCCATCTAGCTTGTCTAGAATTAAGTTTTGGTTGATCAAACAAATATCTCAACCCACTATGGTCTGTCATAAGCACAAATCTACTACCTAGGAGGTAATGCCTCCACATATTTAAAGCATGTACTATGGAAACCAATTCTATATCATGGGTCACATAATTGATTTCATGCTCATTCAATGTTCTAGATTCGTAGAAAATTACTTGTTCTTCTTGCATAAGGACTCCTCTAAGTCCTTCCTTGCAGGCATCTGTACATACAAGGAAGTCCTTGTTTGGGTCTGCAATCTTCAAGAGATGTGCATTGGTTAGAAGGTATTTCATCTCTTGGAATCTCTCTTCACATTCTGATGTCCAAAGGAATTTAACTCCCTTTTTCTGAAGGAAGGTGATTGGGAAATTAATCTTGGAAAATTTGTTTATGAACCTCCTATAGTATCCTGCTAGGCCCATAAAGAATCTAATTTCAGATACATCCTTTGGGGTTGGCCAATCCATAATGGCTTTGATCTTTTCAGGTTCAACTGCCACTCCTTCTTCAGAAATAACATGGCCTAAGTAATGGACTTATTTCTGGAAAAATACACACTTACTAAAGTTAGCACAGAGTTGATGTTCGCTTAGTACTTAAAGTACTAGCTTGAGATATTCTTCATTCTCTTCCCTATTCTTGGAATAGATTAAGATATCATCAATGAAAACCAACACAAATCTGTCTAAGAACTTACTGATTACATTATTCATTAATCACATAAAATTGGTTGGTACACTGGTTAGCCCAAATGGCACCACCACAAATTCATAGTGACCATATCTTGTCCTTAAGGTTGTTTTGTGGATGTCTTCATCATTAGTTCAAACCTGATGTTATCCAGACCTCAATTCAATCTTGGAGAAAATTGTAGCACCCCTCAATTGGTTGAACAAGTCATTGATCCTTGGCAAGAGATACTTTTCTTAATGGTCATCTTATTGAGTTGCCTACAATCTATGCACAACCGGAGTGTTCCATCCTTATTTTTCACAAACAAGGCTGGTTCTCCCCATGGAGACACACTAGGATGAATGCATCCCTTGTCCATCATCTCCTTTAGCTATAATTTGAGCTCAAATAGCTCTGTTGTACTCATTCTATAGGGTGTTCTAGACACTGGCACCACTCCTAGTTCAAGTTCTATTGAAAAGTTAATATCTCTTCTTGAAGGTAGACCCGATACCTCTTCTTGAAACACATATCTATACTCTCTTAATATGGTATGGTCCTCTAGGATTGGTTTGTTGTCCTCATCAGAGTCCAACAATTCTATTGCATACAAAGGACATCCTTTTATGCAATACATCTTCACTTGAAGGGATGATATTTGTCTCACTAAGACAGGCCTTTGAATATCTTGTAGGGTTATCTTTCTCCCTTCTTCATCTTCAGATTCCAAAGTTTTATTGTAACATTCCAACTTGGTTTTATGGGCAGCCAACCAATCCATGCCAATCAGAAAATCATAAGATCCTAAAGTAAGTATGTTTAAGGTTTCTTGGGTGGGTAATCCACTCATAATGAATTGACATGTTGGTATGACCTATGTTACTTTTATTTTGATTCGAGTGGCTAGTTGTACCAACCATGGTTTAATATGTTTAACTTGTTGCAATTTAAATTTCTAAACAGTTTGAGGGGAAACATAACTGAAATTAGAACCAGGATCAATTAAAATGGAAACTAGATGGTTGGCAATCATACCCTCCATATCCACCACTGAAGCTTGGTGGTCCACTTGTCTATTATCCAAGGCTGCATAAATGTGTGGCATGCTCCTAGCCATGTCATTGACTATGGTAGCCTCTTGGATGTTTTAGACCCTCCTATTGTTCTATTTCCTATATGGGCAGTCTCTCAACAGATGTTCTTCTCCACAACCCCAACATTTCAAGGGTTCTCTCTTTGGGTTATCAGTCTTACCCGAGGCTGCTCCAAAGGGTTTATTTCCATTCTGAGAGGGGAAATTTTGTTGATAAACATTTTTAGTAGGAAGGCTCATCTTAGAACCTTTCCCATAGTTGTTAATTCTTGAGGGTTTAAACCCCCTTTTCTTGAATCCTGAACTAATTTTCTTCTTCCAGTCCTCATGAGGTTTTGTCTTATTCTTTAATTGCTCATAGCAATACTTTCCCTTTCGGATAGTGTCTTTTAAGGTCTTTGGCTCATCAAATGCAATTCTATCCCGGAAGGACTAAGTCAATTCACTAATAAATTGTTGCATCTTTACCTTTTCATCTTTGATGTAGCGCACATACCTTGTCAGCTCAAGGAATTTGTTGATATATTCATCTATTGTGAGTTGTCCCAACTTGAGTTCATAAAACGCCTTGGTCTTCCCATAAAAGTATTTCTCTGACAGATACTTCTTCTTGAAGTATTTCTCAAATTTTTTCCATGACAAATCCTTCTCATGGATTCCTTTCACATTCTTAAGGTCCTCCCACCAAATGGAGGCCTTTCCATTAGGTTAAAAATGGATATTTGAACATTTAAATTTTCAGATTAGTCATGGAATTTGAAGCACTTCTTCAAGCCAAGAAGCCAAACTTTTGCTTCTTCCCCCTTCTTAATTTCTCCATCGAAAGTGGGTGGTTTGTCTTTCTTGAAGTCTTCAGGGTCATGGATCTTGGAATGTTTCCTCTTCTTTCATTTCCTCTTTGAATGCGAACTAGTTTTTCTACTAGAAGATTCCTTGGAGTTATCAGTTTCCTCACCAAAGGATTCTTCCGATGAGTGTCTCTTGGCTCCATGTTGGGCCTTCTTTGAGGTGCTCCTGATGTTGTGGCCACTTTCAGGACCATGCTTTCTTATCTCGAGTGGACTTTGGGTTTAATTTGTATGATGTTTGTCCACATGTCTGCCCACTGGTCCATGTTGTAGATTGCGTTGTATATATGATAATCTTTGCAGTAGGACTGCATTAATTTCATATTTCTTTTCCTTCTCTTTTATAAGCCTTTCATTGTCATCCTTACAACTCTGTAATTATACCAGGAGGCTTCTTACAATTTCAGCCAAATCTGGAGGGGTTTCTACCACTCTCCTTTCATCAGATTCTTCCTCTCTATTGTGGGATCTTTCCCCCAATTCATGGTGTGTCACCATCGTTTATGTTGTAGTTTTCTTGGGGTCCATTGACAACTTGAGTGTTGATAAAACATTGTTCGCTAGTTAATGACCTACTAGTTTATGAAAAACACACAGTTCACATTTTTTCAAAAAATATACAACAACAAAAAGTTTCATTCCTCTCTTTAGTAGAGGTTTAACTAAGCCTCTTAGGAACATGGTAAAATAGGATGTGACCCCTAAAATTTCTCCAATATTTTTTTTTTAAGAGACTCATTCATGAGCCCAAGCAAGCTAAGTGTTGTAACCATGCTCTGATACCAATTTGTAACACACTCAACCCCTAAGTACCCTTTCTATGGATGGGGCATCAAAATTTTTCTTACTTTATGTGTCTCAAATCATCTCCCTGAGATCTCCATTCTCTTTTACTCAACAATATCTCTCTAATGACTACTACCAGACTCAAAACCGAGCTCTGGATTTTAAGTTATGGCCTCCCAAAGTTCTTCGATCATTATTATATGTGGTCCATGTGGTGCCCACATGGTTCCACCTTATTCGTATTTTCCCCAAGTTCCTACATTCATGGGGAAGGTTCGTCCACCATCCATTCCAACAGCGAGACATGGTATTCATTTAACACATGAGCTAGAGGGAAATTTGGTGCTTCGGCGTTGAACGCCCCTTCTCCTTTCTACACGCCTATCCTGTGAAGTCCCGATTTCTCGAACTCCCAAAGGAGCTTGAAATATCACCACATGGATTATTCCTTCGGGCCTTTCATCTTATCCTCGATACTGCACCCCAAACCCCTAGAGTTTCAAAGTACTGGACTCCCAAAGGGTCCACCCTCACACATGGTGACATAATAGACATGAAGAAAAGGAAAAGTGGGTCCCGAGTAATCCACCTGCCAAATGGACCAAGTAAGTAGGTGCCAGGGGTGATAGGTGGACCTTACAGTGGGTGACACATGTCTCAGTTTAATGGGAAAATTGGGTCTGTGAAATGTACGAATCCATGTGACACATGGCATGTCAGACGTGGGTCCACATCACCCTAGGTGATGTTAGAGTGCCACATCACCTCAGACTCATGGATTTCCAAGACCTTCAATATCATAGTCAAGTTGTGTCCATGTAGCCCCTGGATCTATAGCCTCCATTACTTCATAACTTCGGCATTCAGGGAATTCATTGTGTCGTTCCCTCCTTGCTCCTAGAGTGATCAGTGTCAAGATGACCATGGTCTAGATCTAAAAATTAGGGGAGATCCCAAAGGGTCCCTAGATATATGTCCCTCGTCACTTCACAACTCCAGCCTTCGGAGGTTTCGATGTCATGGTCGCTTCGCTCTTTCGAAGAAGAACTCGATCGAAGCACTGTACGTTGGCCCCTCTACTAGTTGATTAGATGGGTAAGAGGGATTCCCAACGAACTCTCCAGATCCATGGATCTCTTCACTTCGTAACTTCGGTGTTCATGGAGTTTGGTGCTATAACATCTCTATTCCCCCTAAGTAGGACTTCACTGGACTTACCTCGACGTAGATCCAACAGCCTAGGGGAATCTCGAATACCCTCAAATCTGTGGCTCGCGTTACCTCATGATTGATGAATGGATCAAGGTTTAACGGTGGGGTAGGTCTATCTACCACAGTTACGGAGACTGCCAGGCGGCAGTCCACCTCAAGGATAACCATAACATTTAGTTGTCTTTGGTTGGTTTACAAATTTTAAGGTCGAAACACTCTGGAGCTCTGAACTCTCGGAGTTCCGAAGCTAGAAATACTTAGCTCCTTTCGAGCCTAGCATAGGGTTCCTAGACCTTAATCACATGGGTCCTTCAAAAACTCTCGTGGGCTATACACTAATCTCTTAGATGTGAATTGGTTAAGAATATGGGCATAAGCCCTTGGTCACATGAGTGAAAGGTCTAAAGGAGGCAGCCTCCTTCCATGGGGTTTGAACTTAGTATTTCCGTGAAGGTAGATTCTAGAGGTCATCATGACCTAAGAATCCTAGTAAATCCTTCCCTGACACTCTTGCAGACTTAAGTCCCATAACTCTTCTAACTGCTAAGTTGAGGCAAGCAGAAGACCATTCAAAAGAATGGGTTCATAGAGAGACAATACATATTTCTACCTTAATCATTCAATACATAACTTGGTCATAGACATATAAATATATTCAATCATCATTTCCATTTCAATACACAGAGTATGAAAATACTTATTAGAAAACCTGAATTCGTGAAGTGACTGTTGAAAGGGGTGCTTGTTTCCACCCAACCATAGGTAAAACCACTCCTGAATCGATTTACTGTTGTCCACCCTCGATCTAGATCATGATGATTTGAGAGAGACTCTTTCTTCTTACTCAACGATAATCAGGGATAGAGGTTACTCTCCTCCTCCCACAGGATCTTGGCCATCAGTTTTCTCTGTACCAAGCAAGGAGGTCTGCACAAGTAATTCCACAATCACTCTTCAACCATGTTTATCATCTTGGAACAGAAAATCTACCAACATCTCCTTGCGCCCATAACGAGCTTATTTTCCAGTTCTTCTTTGAACTAGAGAGTTGCAAGCACTCTTTTCTATTCTCGATATTGGTCTTTCGACTCTGGTTTCTCACGAATCTACCTTTGGCCACGAATTACCTATTTTATTTCCTTCCTCAGCAAGGTTGTGTGGGTCTGAATCCCCATCTCGTTGAAATGTCTGGAAGTCTTGCAGATGGGTACTCTACCCCATCTCCTCATTAACTCTTGAGGAGGACTCTTCCAGCTACCAGTCTGACTGGTAATTCATTTCGAGGTCAAAGGAATTTTCTGGGTCCGAGTCATTAAATCCAGTAAGGTACTAGTTTGGTGGGGGGTCATCTCAACCATTTCTGGCTCCCCTCACCATCTCTCTTATAGCACCATGGTATATCTTGGAAAACCCCCATTTCAACAGTTATGCAACACTATCCATTTTCTATTAATAACATAAAAGACATACATTGACCTTTTATAACAAAAAGGTTCATCAAATCCAACATTCACACATATCTAGTCTGCCATAGTGTCTTGGCCCATTATAGTTATATTTACAACCTAGGGGAAACAAGGGTATTACATTTATCATAAAGCTGCTTTGATCTCCTTATGGACTCCTCCAAAGTCCCAGGGTTATCATATTGTATCTTGGCATTGTAGAAGGAGGGTAACCCACTTAGAAACCTTTTTGATTTGAATTTTTCATCCTTTATGAAGTCTGCATACTTCAACAACTCAAAGAATCTCTTTCGATATTCATCCATTTTTATGCTTCCCAATTTGAGTTCAAATAACCCTTTCATCTTCCTCTCATAGTAATGCTCAGAAAAATATTTCTCTTGGAAAATGTCTTTTGAACTGCCTCCATGAGATCCTCTTCTCATCAAGGTG
>JZKD02S1863401.1:67999-83459 GCA_000966675.3 Picea glauca | reverse complement strand
AACCCTTGGTAAATCCAATACATAAAACGAAATCACTTATAACAAAACTAATACGAAATAATGGGATAAACGAAACTAGAATGCCAAACTAGAAATGGAATTGAATTTATCTCAAAAAAACGAATTACTTACAAACCCACACTAACAATACAAAGCAACGAAGGCCATATTGGTGGGTCCATCCCAATTGGTAGATAACTGGGCTAGGATTCTAGAGTATGAAGGTGAATTTAAACCATGAAATAACTCACAACATCATCATACTTACAAACCCACACTAACAATACAAAGCAACGAAGGCCATATTGGTGGGTCCATCCCAATTGGTAGATAACTGGGCTAGGATTCTAGAGTATGAAGGTGAATTTAAACCATGAAATAACTCACAACATCATCATTTGTATTAATCAACAACGAAGTTCAATACATAGCAATGTCGATTTTGATCTACAAGTTCAATGAATCTAAATATTCGGAAACTTACATTGTTTTGAGCAAGGAATTATACACAATTTATGTCCCAAATGTGCACAGGTCGACCCTAAATGGTTCCATGTTCTCACGCATTGGGTTCATAAAATTACATCATAAAATCATAATAATTAATTCAATTGACTGAAGGCTCCAAAATAACTTTGGAAATTGTTGGAAAGATATTCTCATGACATGGACAGCATGAGAATATCTCACATTCTTGTTTTCGAACGGATTTTACTATTGGCATGCTAAACTTGGAGAGAGTTGACCTATTCTTTCATTGTAACTTGGTGATTTCCTCTCTTCCTATAGAATCGATACAAGCAACAACATGAGAGCATGTCGAGACGGCTGTGGAGATAACCCATATCATGATTTTACTTCTAGAAGTCTATAGATATGACAAGCTCCAACATAGGTTGCAAAACCTCTATAGAGGTTACATGAACTAGCTCAATCAATTGTCATTAGTAATAATTCAAACTTTTAATTCTCTTAATTCATCAAAAACTATGGGAAACATGTAAAAAAATATTATAATTACCTTATGAGCATTGAATGACCATTTTAAACAAAATGGGATAAAATAGTGGTTCATCGTGAGCATAGTAGTTTTGAGTGGTAAAAAAGGGATCACTTGGCAGTAAAATTGGTTTTAATTTCAAGACCCAACATCTCCCATGCTTGAGGTTTCGTGTGTCCCCATGCAAAGAAAATATGTGGATGTAGAAATGATTGGTGTCCTAATAATAAAGTCCTTAAAATTGACCAATCTTCATTAACTTTGTAGCTGATCAAGAAGCGATTCCAATAGATATGTTGACAATGGGGGTCTTTATTCCCTTACCTGAGTTTTCTTTCCCAGCTATGGTCATCTTTTTCCAAGCTATGGTTATCTGAGGCTAGTGACTCAATCTGGTTATGTTTCATCTTGGCAAGCCTTCAGAGTTTCTCATTATGTGTAGTCAATTCATCAACTTTCCTCTGCAATTGAGCACATCTATTCATCAAAGTTGCATACTCATTCTTGATGTGTTTGTCGAATACTTTAAACTCTTCATCTGCAATTGAGCACATCTATTCTTCAAAGTTGCATTCTCATTCTTGATGTTCTTGTCAAATACTTTAAACTCTTCAACCTTAGCCTTCAAGATATCAATTCATTGGTATTTCTTTTCTAGTCTCGACGAGACCAATCGAGAATCAAGAAATTGGATAGCTTCATAGTAATCTATTGCATTTTCAATATCATCGGGCACAAATGTAGATGGTCCAGTTGAATGAGGGGATGAACACATAAGAATCTCATGCTTAGAGGGTTTCTTTTGGGACTTTATAAATACTATAATTGAGGGTTCATGATGTCACATATGACTCTACTCAGTGGGCATGGGTTATGGATCTAATTGAATTGAATTTTTCATCAAACAAGGCGCATCTAGTTTTTTCTTAGCCATGTTTCTTTTAATTCTCCTTGTACTTATGATGGGATTAATGGGTACAATATAAATGGTAGCAATTAGTGTGATAGGGTTAGGTTTTGGTGGTACAAGAGTGTTGATGTATAAGTTTACTTAGGATAGGTAGGTCATGTCATCCTTTTTTGGTTGTTTATGGATAATCACCATGTTCTTCTTTGACTTATACCATCCATATACTTGTCTCATTACTTCATGAGAGAGCTATCCATCTACCTTCATCTACCTTCATCAATGTTGTCTCCTCTGAGCCTATTATAAATAGAGGATCTCTTCAATGTAATCAGCAGGCAGATCTAATAGATCATTCTCTCCTTTGTAGAAGGTTATTAGTCTTTGCAGTTATCTTGTTGTGCCTGTCATATTGTATTTTCTCAATATCTACATGGTATCAGAGCTTCTCTGCAAACCCCTTCTCCTTTCTTTTGAGAGATTTGCAAGTTTTCTGAAATTTTTATAGATCCGGTTTGAGATCTGTAAGTCGAATTTCCACCATGTGCAGATCTATCCGTAGGGTGTTGATCGTCGATCTGAGGGAGGCGCCATTTGTTCTGCACTTGATGACCGTGTTTCCAGAGGAGGATCAGTGTCCGGAGGAGGACACCATCATAATTGCCAGCGTCAAAGCGAACGTGATAACGATTTTCATCATGACTCCCTCGACGATACTCATGCCCGCTGCTACATTGTGAGTTGGGGTTGTCAGGCCGCCGGTGACAAACTTGAGCAGCAGGAAGGCAACGATCGCTCCAACCAGCTGAGCAATCCAGTAGAAGATGCCTTTGAGAATCCTGATCTGACCGCCAAGGACCAACCCGAAAGTGACGGTCGGGTTGATGTGGCCACCGAAAATGTTCACTACAATGGAAATGACGACGAACAGAGAAAAATCGTGGCAGAATGCAACACCATTTTGCTCATCAGGCCACCAGTGATGAACTTGAGCAGTAGGCAGGCAATGATCGCTCCAACCGGCTGAGCAATCCAGTAGAATATGCCATTGAGAATCATGATCTAACCACCAAGGACCAGCCCGAAAGTGACGGCTGAGTTGACGTGGCCACCGAAAATGTTCATTGCAATGGCAACGGCCACAAACAGAGCAAAACTGTGGGAGACTGCAACACCATTTTTTTCTGCCTCTGTTTTGTGCGTCATTTTTTTCTTAGACTTTGGCTCCGAGGATTGCTCTCCTACTCGTTTCTTTTGTTGACCCTGCTTGTGGCTCAAACGGATTACTCTCTTTTTTTTTTCTACTACTCGTGGTCATTGGTAGCTCGCTTTTTTGCAGAAGGGGTCATCGACTGTTGTTTTTTGCAGACAGGTGGGCTCTCCTTATGACAGGCCTCACTTGCTGCAGTTGTCCTCTTAAGATATCGTTGCCTCCCTTCTTTCATGCCAAAGCTTACTCAAAGCATTAACATGTGCAATGAAAGAGGAACCTAAGGAAGACTCAAAAGAAGCAAACTTTTACAGGCGAGAACTATGATCTACTTTTCCAAATGCAACAACAATGTCTGGATTTTGTAATTCTCGGATGATGACATCATTAGGAGAAAACTCTATTGTTTTCCCATTACCATAATGACAAATCTGATATATAGAGAGAATATTTGAAGAGATGTGAGGAATAAGAAGAACATCATTAATGCACCCTTTATCTAACTGCACTATGCCAGATCTAAGAACATCCAGTTGTGTAGAGCCTCCAACTGCAATCTGTGAAATGCTACATTCAGATGTAGAAGCCAACAAATCATGAGAATGATTCATGTGGTGTGAAGCACCAGAATCAAGTATCCAACTATTGGAAGATGCATACAAAGCTTGAGTTGATAAAGCATGTCCTTTACTAGTAGAAGAAGGTTTTGGTACTGAAATCTTATGCTACTTCATGGCTTCATTCAAAGCTTCAAGTTACAACCAACACTTAGATTCTACATTCTCAAGTCTGCCACAAAAGCTACAAGTGTCAGTTGACTTCTTCTTCTTTGCCTTGGAGGAAGACTCGCCAAACTTGGAAGATGAAGGAAATGGTTTTGTTTTCTACTGAGACTTGGAGGTAAACTCACTAGTTGGAGCAAAATTTTTCTTCTGCTTATACCGAGTCTTGTGCTTAGTTTTGGTGTTTTGAGCCACAAGAGCCTTATTGTTAGAGCCAGAAAGAGCATCTAATTGAGTAAGATTAGATTGTTCTCTGGTAAGATGCTCACAGAAAAGCTCAAAGGAAGGCATATTAAACTCACTTGCTAGTGCATCCATAGTATAAGAAAATGAAGAAGAAAATACCTGATAAGGACCTTTTAGCTTGGATAAAATCAAGAAGATGCACTCTTTATCTGATTTAGTTTTTTCGCACCCTTTTAGTTGAGCCACTAGTGCCCTGAATTTGGTGAGATAGTCTTCAACGGATGCATGCTCATCCGGTACCAGTGATGACAACTCCTCTTCCAATTGTAGGGCTCGGTTGTTGACAAGCATAAGGCACGTCTTGTGGCCAAGGTATTTTCACAAGTTGAAGGGATTGATTACTTCGAGGCCTTTTCCCCTGTTGCTAAGATGAATTCTATACACCTTGTTCTTTCTCTGGCTACTTCGTAAGGATGGTCAGTCTACCAGATGGATGTAAAGAGTGATTTTCTACATGGTGACTTAGATGAGGAAATCTACATGGAGCAGCCCCCTGGTTTTGTGCAGGATTCTTCTCTTGTTTGTAGGCTCAGATGTTCTCTTTATGGTCTCAAACAAGCTCCTCAAGCTTGGTATGAGAAGATGGATAGTTTTCTGATATCTTCCGGGTTTGATCGTTGTCATTCTGATCCTACAGTTTACACTTAGAAGCATGGAACTGATCTTATGATTTTGGTTATGTATGTGGATGATTTAATTCTCACTCGGAGTTCTTCATCTATGATTCAGAGTATTCAGCAAGAATTGATGGGACAATTCGATATGACAAATCTGGGGCTTCTACATTATTTTCTTGGTCTCCAGGTTCTTCATTCTTCTGAAGGAATCATCATTTTTCAGCAGAAGTATGCACTTGATTTACTTCAGCGCTTTGGCATGGTTGATTGTAAACCCACTCCTACTCCATTTCAGTCAGGAGTCACACTTTCTGCCAGTTGCTCATCACCACGTATTAATCCTTCATTGTATCAACAATTGAGTGGGAGTTTGTTGTATCTGACTCATACACCTCCTAACATATCTTTTTCAGTAGGACTTGTCTCTCGGTTCTCTCAAGATCCTCATGAGATTCACTAGAAGGCAGCTAAACGCATTCTGAGGTACATTCAAGGTACTACCAATTTTGGTATTCAATACTCTTCTGGTGCCTCTCATCTTGTGGGATTCACTGACTCTGATTGGGCTAGTTCTGTTGATGATCGAAAGTCCACATCTGGCTTTGTCTATTGTCTTGGCTCCGCACCTATTACATGGTCTTGTAAAAATAAATCTGCAATTGCTTTATCCTTTATGGAAGTTGAGTATCGTGTTGCAGTTCTTGCAAGTTAGGAGGTTCTTTGGCTTTGACAACTCCTTACAGAGTTTGGCATTCAGCAGGATCGTTCCACCACTCTTTGGTGTGATAATCAGAGTTCCATACACATCTCTCGCAACCCAGTGGAACATCAATGGACCAAACACATTGAGATCCACTTGCACTCCATTCGCCAACTCATCTAGGATGGTGTTCTCAACCTGGACTATTTGCCTACCGAAGCGCAAGTTGTTAAAATCTTCACTAAAACTTTGGCATCACCTCGTTTTTTATAGATAAGATTGATGCTTGGGGTCAAAGAAGTTGTCTCTGGGGGGTTACCTTAAGACCTCTTATTTTCTGTTGTTTTCTCTCTTTAGGGGAGGAGTTTTTTTCCTACGGGTTTTCTCCTTTTCTCCACTTATGAGAGTTTTTATTGGATACATTAGTAAGCTCGTATCCATGATTCATATATTTTGTTTTATTTTACTTCCCTAAGTTGCACTTATGGGGGGTGTTGATGTATAAGTTTATTTAGGATAGGTAGGTCATGTCATCCTTTTTTGGTTGTTTATGGATAATCACCATGTGCTTCTTTGACTTATACCATCCATCTACTTGTCTCATTACTTCATGAGAGAGTTATCCATCTACCTCCATCTACCTTCATCAATGATGTCTCCTCTCAACCTATTATAAATAGAGGAGCTCTTCAATGTAATCAACAGGCAGATCTAATAGATCATTCTCTCCTTTGTAGAAGGTTTTTGGTCTTTGCAGTTATCTTGTTGTGCCTGTGATATTGTATTTTCTCAATATCTACAAACAGGACTAGGAATAGTTGTCACTATGGTGACACCAAGTGGATGCTTTCATTTTAGAGGAGTCTTCTTAAAAGTCTTTTCATGAATAGTGAAGTCCTCAGCTCCATGGGATCTTAAGCCTTCAGTGCTTTTTTATTTATTAATATTAGTGATAATGACATGTGCATGAGGTATCTCCCAATGTGGATCCCCTCCGGTAACAAGCCTATTTCGAGACAATAACCCATTCCAACTATAATCCCTTTTCTTTAATTCTTCCATAGTTAAAATTTTAACGAGGCCATCATGATATAGGTTGCAATGAACATGCTTAGGGTTTCCTGTACACGTTTATCCATTCAACCTAAGATTTGACAAAGGTAAAATGGAAAATTCAAATGCTAACTAGCTTCAAAATGAAATAATAAATGAATGTGGTAAAAAAAGGTGACCGCGTAGCCTCCTTCACAAGAGACAATCATCTCAAGTATCAACATAAGGTTCGTCCATTTCTCCACGATCCATGTCGTAGACATACCCTTTTTCCAATATGGTGTTTGATCGGTTGTGCATAGGAATCGATCTTAGATCCCTTTCTCTTTCTTAAACCATTGTTCTCTTGTCTCAGGGAGCCTCGTGGCTATACCCAACGTCTCCTTTGATAGGACAAAGACCAAATCACCTATACAAGCTACATTACCATCGAATCTTTGGAATTTTTTCAATAACAACAAGCATCCTACCGATTTGAGGATAGGATTGCTAACATTATACTCTGAATAAGCTTCGAGCTCCTTTAAAGAGTATGTAGAGTACTTTGTTTGACGAATTTACATTGCCAATAGGACAAGCTTACTAACCGTATAGAATGTTAAGCTTCTCCATATCATTGCAACCTCAAATGTGGAAGAGTATGAAGAGTACTTTGTTTAACCAACTCACATTGCCAATGAAATCAAGGTTTGAGATTTGATTGGTAAAGTCTACGAAGGTATATATACACTATCCCCTCTGGATTTGAACTTGTGACCTTTTAGGAGGAAACACATGTTCTTAACTATTAGGCCTACTCAAACTATATTGGTAAAAAAATTATGTGAATTAGAAAAATAAAAATGGTAATAGGTATAAGCATAAGGTATAATTGATTATGAGATCATCATGTGAAGTATGAGGATTAGATCATCATATGAATGAGTTACGAATCATAGGTCCAACATTGTATTAAAAACACATAATATTATTAGTCCCTGCCAAAGGCTTGGGACTATAGCGATGAGTTGCTCATTGACTCTCTATTAGTTTATAGTTGACTTTAGATTTTTGTTTTATATTAAATGTGTAACATAGGAAATCAAAATATATATATATATTTAATAATAAAATAATATATTTTTCTCAAATTTGATTGGCTGATATGTTTGATGTGTTATTGCAGGCTTCACGTCTTTCAATGTAAACACAATTAATAGATTTGACAATTAATAGGCTGGACTGCTAGATACGCATAATCAGCCTGTAATATCATCATGATCATCTGTTCTGCTGCGTGCAAATGTTTGTATCTTATCTATGTAAAAATCTTATCAAAATGACATTAAATTTGGTGGAGTACAGTCTCAGGTTTATGCCAGTTAGTCCGTATATCTGTAGATCATTCATTTTCAAAGATTTCATCGGGGAAGGCAGTACAAGTTAAGAATATATTTGTATATCAGCCAGTTCGTACAAATTAAGAAGATATTTCGCCCGGTTGGGGTGGCACTGGCAAGTTGGCAACTCCTCTCGGATTGTGTTGACAGTGACAGGTCATACTCACGATAAGGATGCCGACGTCAACCTTGGGATGTCTTGTCAGSACTGTYATCTGTCAATTATTATCCTCCTKGACATTGCTATATCRTGATTAAAAACACTCCACATTTAGAATACATTCTGCAAATTGCTAATTATGTATAACGTTGATCTTTTTGTTCATKTGTAAAAGTGAGCTATAAACATAGATTTATCCACAAGTATTTTCGATAAATTTTAATTTTTCCTAGATATTTGCGATTGATAGGGTGGATTCTTTTGAAGTTGTTTTGTTGGGAGGAGCATAAATTGATCAGTGTGCGTGTGTATCATCAACCTCGTCAAAGTTAGTGTAAGTGCAATCGTTTGATTTGAATAAAATAAAAATAATGATTTGATCCCTTCTTAAGCACAAGTGTCATATAACTTGTTTACAGAGGTTTCAATATCATGGTAAAATATTTTATTTAATTTATATATTAATTAATTGATATAATAATGTTTATATTCTAATTAATAAAAAGTACAAGTTTTATTTATATATAAATTAATAATAAATATATCAAATTAATTAATATAATAATGTTTATATTTAAATTAATAAAAAGTATTAAATTAATTCATATACTTAAAACCTGAAAGTTTAAAAAAAATTGTAAAATAAAAATAATTAATTATCAATTTTTTTTTTGGTAAAAAACATTGCAAATTATAGGTATAGGAGTTACAATAAAGTAAGAATGTGGCTAGTAATTATTCATCTCCAAATCCAAATCTATTTGGCAGGGACTAAGATGCCATGAAGCCCTTGTTTATAATGTAAATGAGTCATGAATCACAAATCCAACTTTGTATTAAAAACAATAATATATTTTTGTGAAATGAATATAACAAAATACTTGATTTTCAAAAAACATTTTTCATACTACTACCACATCAACCTTTACTTAAAAAAAAACAAATATTATATAAATATTTTAAATTTAGAAAAAACTACAATTAACAATTTTTTTGAATTTTAAAACAAATATGATTAATAATCATTAAACTTAACCAAAGATTATGTGACAACGTTATATCATTACCTCAACCACCTAAAACACTTGCAAATCAAATAATTTACATGTATTCATATCACCGCCACTTGTATGTATTCATATGGCGGCTTACCAGTAGCATGGTAAATGAAATGGCATAAATAAAGGTTGTAGGTTAAAGATTTTACAAAATGAATTTTTTTTTGGGGGGATATTTGTCTGGAATCAAGTGAGAAATTATTCAGAAAAAGATTTTTAAAAAAAAAAATGATTTTAAACAACTAACCAACCCTTGACAGCTAATATCCACCCTGAAATCCACCCTGCTAAGTGGTTCTTAACATGCCAGAGGGTCTTAAATAAGGAAAATTGAAAACCATGAAATGTCTTAATCTCTTTACAGTTGACTTAGGGTCTTCTTTTATGTTTTCTCTTATTTTTGGCACCATTGTTGTTAATTGTGTTGTGAATGCTGACACTAATCAGAGTAATTTGAATATCATGACTCACTTCACGCATAGAATCTCCCGCAAAGATGTTAGTTTCTTCTTCTTGCTCCTTGTTGTTGTTTCTTCTGTTCTGGATAGTCACAATAATGACATTTTTCTTAGTGTCCCGATTCTCTCCACACTCACATTCTCTGGGGTTGTTGTGATCAGTCTCTTCTTCTTTTTGTTTATTGATGTTAGACTCTTTTTTATTCTTATTTTCGTTACTTGGGTTGTGAATGGTAACACCAGTCACAGTGCTCTCAGTCTCCTGATTTTCTACACGATCATATTATTTCCCGTTGTTGTGATGAGTGTCGTCTTCTTCTTGAATTTTGGTGTTAGTATCTTGTTCTTGCTTCTCTTGGCTGTGACTGGTCACAATAATCACAGTGCTCGTCTTTTGATTCTCTCCACACTCAAATTCTGGTGCGTTGTTGCGATCGGTCCCTTCTATTTCTTGCATCCTTTTGCTATTACTTGAGCTGTGACTGGTCACACTAATCACAGCGCTCTCGGTCTGTTGATTCTCTCCACACTCAGTTTCTCCTCCGTTGTTTTTATCAGTTCCTTCTTCTTGCTTATTGTTGTTAGTCTCTTCTTGGGTCTTGTTGTTTCTCTTGGTCTCCTGATTCTCTTCACACTCATATTCTGGCGGGTTGTCCTATTCAGTCTCTTCTTCTTGATTTTTCTTGGGTATTATTGTTTCTCTCTATCTTGTGATTTTATTCACACTCATATTCTGGCGGGTTGTTCTGATCATTCTCTTCTAATTGCTTCTTCTTCTTGTTATTAGTCATACTAACCACAGTGCACTGGGTCTCCTCATTCTTTACACACTCAGATTTTCCAGTGTTGTTGTGATCAATCTCTTCTTCTTCTTGCTTATTGGTGTCAGTTTCATCGTCTTTCTTCTTGTAGTTGTTACTTGAGTTGTGACTGGTCACACTAATCACAGTGCTCTCCGTCTCCTAATTCTCTCGAGCGTTGTTGTGATCAATATATTTTTCTTCTTGGTTATTTCTGTTAGTCTGTTCTTCTTCCTTCTTCTCATTGTTAATTGAGTTGTGACTTGTCATAGTAATCACAGTGCTCTCGGTCTGCTGATTCTCTCTACACTCAAATTCACAACAACCGTTGTTGTGATGAATCTCTGCTTCTTCTGTCTTGTTCTTGTTATTTGTAGAGTGAATTAGAGTGCTCTCAGTATCCCGACTCTCTCCACCTTTAGATTCTCTCTCATTGTTCTGATCTATTTTTTCTTCTTCTTGCATTTTTTGGTCGTTACTCCAGCTCTTACTCTAGCTCCTGAAGCTATTCGCCCTAGCATCCTCCTCTTATAGTTGGTGCCCCTGTTCTTGGTCATGATTATGTGGTGGTGATGGTGGCCTTCTTATCACTACTTCCACTCTTCTTAGTCTTGGCAGTACAATCTTGTCGATCAATGAGGTCCTCCAAACGTAATTCTTAAATATATCTAGAATTTCTTCTCCCTTCTCCTTTTCAACCTACAGATTCATTCATTCATATTGATGATCGTCATACATTCAGTAATTTTTTAGCTATCTATATGATCATTTTAATGGAATGGACAGAACATTAAAATATAAATATGACAAACCACTTATTCACCTGCTGAGTATCTCGATTGAATATAATTGACCAGTTTTCATTGATTTCGAGAGTAATATGGAGTATTTGACTAAAAGGAACATCTTTTATCATGTGAAATTTAACAGAAAATTTGTCTTTTCATTCTTAAAATTTTTTTCTCGCTCCGAAATTTACAGGCCCAACCATTTCTTCCACTCCACAGAAATTGTTGGAAATATTAGTTTCTACCAACCGCCACCCTCTTCCTCCACCGACAATCCACTAACATAGTCACCGACTCTTCTATATGTTTCCTGCTCTAAAAACACTCTACACTCTTGAGAGCCTTCGAAGACCTCTATAAAAACGAAGTAGATATAACAATTTTTATCATCGAGCAATAAAAAAAATTATGTGTTATTTTATGTGTTCCTTTGGTTTTGCCCACTTCATGGTGGTGTTAGTTTCATTCTAGATTTTCTTGGTTACTTTCCATGAGATATTTTTACTTTGAATTTGGTCTTTGTACGCACAAATTGAGGCTTGCCATTTTTATTGAATGTATTTGCATTGTTCCTAACGAGGAATTTTTCATGGGGATGTATTTCTTTTGTAAAAGAGGAGAAGAGGGAAACAAAATGAATGGTCATGTGGGGTTCAGTCTTAGATAAAATTGAGTAAAGTTGTAAGAGGTTAGAGTCAAGTTCAAGTGAAAGGTCAAGGTCAAGTGAATGAGTCTAAAATCTTTGTGAAAATGAGTATTAAAATGTAAAGTCATTACATTAATCTCAAGAAGAGTCAAAATGAGTTCTAGTTCTAGTTAAAGTGAGAGTCTGTTTGTTAATCTAGTCAAAAGTTGACTCCAAATCAAATCTTAAGTGATGTAAAATCATGACAAGTGGTGCACCAATTAAGTTTTCCAATCCATTTTCATAGGTTGTCTTGTTGGAAATTGATCAACTCGAACAAGAAACATATCCATAAAGAATATTGAAAGGAAAAACAAGATGCAAGAAGCAATGTAAAATAATAAAAGACATACAAAGGGTGATAGAAGACAAAAAGTTGATGGTGAAAGACAAGGAAGAAATACTTTCGTTGGAAGAGTTAAAGAACAAAGAAGACTCTACATGAAGTTATGTAATGCTTGATGATGAGATGTAAATAAGCGTATATAATGGGCTTGTAATTTGTTGGGTATTATTAAATAATGTGGAATTGCTTTTGTACTTGACGTGAAATGATGCATATATGTTGTAGGGGGTGCATTGTCGATAATAACTCACACCCTAGATGTTTTTGGTCCAAAGTTGTAAAGCTTAGCCATAGGAAAGCTATATTCCCCAGGTGTTTAGTAAGCCCTGTTGAGACAGGCCTACATGGATTAGTGTGATTATGTAGCGTGTATCCCTCTTATGCATAGAGAGGATGTGTGTTATAGGATAACTCCGTAGGTGCGGACACTAACCGATCTCCCTAGATCCACCTCGTATCTAGAACAAAACATGACAGAATAATACACTTTCCCTAGATCTAGCCTATTGAATGAACTAAGAGATAAAGGTCATGGACATACCTTATGAACGCTCTCCTTAGATCTCTGTTGTTCCAAGATTTATTTCAATGCTCTCGTCCCATCCAAATCACAACAAAATGAACCAATCGAAGTAAAGGCAGGTTAAGATATTCAATGACTAGTCTATACATATGATCAAGGAATTATGTTATAAAGCGATATCATCTTTATGGGAAAGGGACATATTACTGTATTAAATTAATTGAAAGTGAAACTTACAACTTGAGCCTGATGGCATAGGTCTCCTTTCGATAGCTTCTAGCTCTGACACACACACTTGCTCATGCATGAAGAAAATCAACTACTCGTGATGACCTTGTTGTTGTCTCTTGCTGCTGTAGAATCAATCCTTCATACTGTCTTGCACTAATTCTCTAATCAAAGTCTTGCTAACTTGCTGCTAATTGAACTTCTTATTAACCCTTTCCATGAGCAATCTCCTCAATATATAGGAAGAGATAGATTAGTTACTTGGATAGGGAATGATCCCAAGATGTCTAGAATGACAGTACTTGAATAACCACTCGAAATCCAACTCACCCTTCTAGAAGATTCCCTTCTAGAAGGTTCGAGATATTTATCTTTTTCCCCTTTAAGAGCATGTTCGCACCCTAACCATGAGTACAATGTGAGAAGTTCGCACCCCAGCTTAAGGTAGACTGCGAGAAACTGACATTCCTGCAGGTGAATATATAAGTAGCCTGCGAACATGTTTCTAAGTGTGAATTCTGCAAGAAGACAACTGTAACTTTTCTCAAAAAAGTGTTCTTGGTAAAGAGCTTGATCTTCCATCATCATGATATCATCATGAAATCATCACAATGACCAAATTTTTGGATAACAATGTGGCATCAAGCTTTGGAATTAAACACTAGGTAGGTACGAGGGTGGTAGGTGTACTCATATCTAAGTTTTATGGTGATCAGAGAAGTTAGATCTTGGGGAGGAATGTGAGATTAAGTAATCTCAGAGTGTGAGTTGGTTACTGAATTATAACTAAAGGATTCTAATGTATTGATGAACCATGTACGTGAAAAGGATATCTAGAGAACTAGAGAGTACAATAGATGGTACCCATGTATCTCGGTAGATGGATTTATATTTATATGGACATCAATGATCAATTGTTTGCAGGTGCAAAAGGAAGATGCAAAAGTTCGAGCATTAATCAATGTTATGCAGGTACAAAAGAAGAAGAAAAAAATGTTTGAGGATGAAACTCATAGTGAAGAAATCCCGAGTGAGTGTGTGCGGTGTAAATCAATTTCCCCATCATGAAAGGTTTGTGGTCAACCAAAACCACTATTAAGAAAATTTTGTGGTCAACCAGAAACCAATTGGTATGATGGTTCCTAAGCATTTTAATGGTTAGGGGTAAGCTGTAAAATCCCAAGGTGATTTATGATGAGGGGAAGCTAGTAAAATAAAGTAGCGCATTGAAGAAATCATAACCATATGAAGATAGAAATTGAAGATCATGACATGACTTAGATAAAAAACCAACCAAGACATGTATTCGTTAAGGAGGAGACATTGCAGATCAAACAAGCAACTTGCAAACATATTTACAAAGGATATTAGCACAAGACCAATTTGAGTATTTGAGAGAAGCATTGAGCATTGTAAATATTGATGTAATTAGTAGTATAAATTAAGGGGGAGTGCTGGAAGCATTAGTTTCTACCAACCAACACCGACTTCCTGAATCTTCCACCATCGACAATCCACAGACATAGTCACTGACTCTTCTATATGTTTCCCTGAACTCTCCTGACTCTCGAGAGCCTTCCAAGTCTTTTATAAAAACGAGGAAGTTGTAACAATTTTTATCATCAAGCAATAAAATTATTTCTGTGTTATTTTCTGTTTTCCTTTTCTTTTTCCCACTTCAGAATTTACCGCTTCTGGTCACCTGCACACACCAAGATTATATTTTAATCTTGAAATAAGGGTATTATTTGTAAAATGAACTCTTGAAAATTACTTGAAATGACATAAAATTCAAAGAAACACTCACCGAAAATACTAAAAATATGGGGCAACTCGAACTAGCACTAGATGTAGCCCACTAGACCCATTGGTGGTCGCCTCAGGCAGGTTCAGTGTAAGAGGAATTTAATTTTCTATTTCCCCTGTAAGTGCTTGTCCACACTCCATGTCTAATACTTCTAAGGACATGCTCCTTATTTTGAGATTTGATAACAAAAATCTTTGCATTGGCATATCGAGTGATAAATTTTGGAAGGTTGTACTCATATTGGAAAATTACAACATCACTCCCACTCGCAATTCCACTTTGGGACATTTCCCCTTGCATCATTTCAAATCTTTGTGGTTTTGGTTTTTGTAATTGTAATTGTTTATGTTGATGATAGGAGTGAAATTTTTGTTGTTGTGTTTCTACTTGAAATTGATAAGTATCGGGGTGGCCATAATAATTGTTATTATGGCCCTAGTTGTTAGTCTGTCCATTTTGATTTATATTCACAATGACAGTTACAGATGGATCTTGTGGTGGTAGAGGAACGTGTGGATACTGAGGGACTCCTGCATATTCAGAGGGATATTGAGTTGTCCTTAGTCTTCTCTGGATCCTTTTTGGATCAACAAAGAAGATTAAATATTTGGTTCTAAAATTGGATATGATGAAAGCCTATGATAGAGTAGATTGGAGTTTTCTTAGGTTGGTGTTGTTATATATTGAACTTCGTTTGGAAGGTACTAATTGGA
>JZKD02S1863401.1:23767-40186 GCA_000966675.3 Picea glauca | reverse complement strand
ATTATTTAGGGAAGTTGTTTAAGAATTTATTAATGTGTTAAAAGTCTTAGGGCCATCTAGGTTTGTTCCTTCATCAACATCAATGCGAC
The DNA here is from genome assembly GCA_000966675.3 of Picea glauca. Classification (NCBI taxonomy): domain Eukaryota; kingdom Viridiplantae; phylum Streptophyta; class Pinopsida; order Pinales; family Pinaceae; genus Picea; species Picea glauca. The sequence goes on along the minus strand of JZKD02S1863401.1, from coordinate 40,097 downwards.
GTGCCCTTCAGGACGCACCACGTGCTCTAAGGGTGCCACTCGCCTCGTTCGTTTCTTTTGCATGACGTGCCCTTCAGGATGCACCACATGCTCCAAGGGTGCCACTCACTTCTTATGTTTCTTTTGCGTGATGTGCCCTTCAGGATGCACCACGTGCTCCAAGGGTGCCACTCGCTAACTTGACTTATTGGTAGACATCAATAACCCCTGGAGTCAACACTCCGCCAGGTGAACTTGTGGGAGACTAAGGGCTTCTAAGGAATAAGGCCCCCACCTTATTGCGTGCCCCTTAGAGTCATTGTGAGAGACTTCCGCAGTCTTCCCTCATGGCATCTTGGATCCTCTCGAACTAGGTAATCGTTAACCTACAGTTCGAGCCACGACGAGAGTTCTAGTAGGTTGTGGCAGGGATGCTATCCACACCTCTCCCTCAATGTCTATGGAAATTGTGTGTGGCACCTTTACTCCATATGTGAGTCTGGTCGGCAAGCTATCGTCAGCCTACATCATCAACAATCATATCAGAACATGTCCACATCATATCATCAAATAAAATATATTAAAATCACAGTAAACAATCAACCCCAAAGCACACTCCCTGACTCGATCCGGAGTCCAAGGGGTCCCGTCAATGCCTATTCATCCTCAAGGTCAAAAACCCTGCACACTTAGTAAAATTAAGTCAATAGCACCTGTCCATGTCGAAGCAGTAAAACATCATGTCATCTATCATATCGCATCATAATCAAGGATAAATATTTTCTTATCATAAAAGTCCAGATCACTTGCGAGCAAGTGTCCTCAAAGAATAAGTTTTTCTCAGTGCACAAGAGAGGGATGTTACATACACCCCCTCTTGGTCTAAACTTCGTCTCGAAGTTTCATGGTATAAAAGCCGAAATAAATGTATCACAGTATCATAAGTCTATCTATCAAACAAAAATGGAAACTGTTGGTGCATATCATATGTGTCCTCCCAGGTCGCCAAGTGCGGACTATAGTTGTCCCACTGGACCTTGACCTGATCTACCGTTCGACAGCTTAACTGTTGAACGCGGTGATCTAAGATGCAGATTGGCTCAGCCTGGAGTGCTCCCTCATCGAATACCTACAAGGAACTCATGTCAATCACATGTGTAGGATCACTAATACAGTGTCTCAAAACAGATACATGAAATACATCGTGCATACGCCTCAAAGAATCAGGCAAGGTTAGTCGATAGGCCACGGGCCCCTTTCTCTCCATAATCACAAAAGGTCCCACGAACCTAGGAGAGAGTTTATCTCCCCTTCTAAACTTGATCGAACTCTTATGTGGTTTAACCTGCAAGAAGACTCGATCGCCGACCTCATAACTACGGTCGACTCGGTGCGTATTGGCATAACTCTTTTGTCGATCCTGTTCTTCTTTAATCCTTTGTCTTATTGTTTGCATTTGTTCTTCCATTTTTTGGATCACTTATGGTCCCACAAATACCCTATCCTCAAGTCGATCCCAACTCAAAGGCGTCTGACAGGGTTGCCCATAAAGAAACTCGAAAGGCGCCATCTTAATGGTGCTCTGGTAACTGTTGTTGTAAGCAAACTCTACTAGTGGCAACAATTCTTCCCAATGATTTTGTTGGTCCATCACATACATGTGCAACATGTCCTCCAAGGTTTGGTTCGTTTGTTCAGTCTATCCGTCAGTATCTAGGTGATACGCAGTACTAAAGTTAAGTTGGGTTCTCAAGGCCTCTTGGAAACTCGTCCAAAATCGTCCAGTAAACACCGATCCTCGATCAAATATGATCTTCTTAGGCACGCCACGCAGCCTCACAATCTCATTAATGAAAACTCTTGCTATGTCAGGTGCCTGATAAGTCGTACGCATAGGAATAAAGTGAGCACTCTTCGTCAAAGTGTCTACTACTATGAAAATCGAGTCATGTCTCCTTGTTGTCAGTGGAAATCCAACAATAAAATCCATCGAAATGACCTCCCATTTCGATTCCAGAATGGCATGTGTTTGAAGTAATCCCGTTGGGTGTCAATGTTCATCCTTTACCTGTTGATACTCTAGACATCTGGCAACATAGTTGACTATGTCGGCCTTCATTTCCTTCCAAAAAAATAAGGGTTTAAGGTCTGCCCTCATCTTCATGACTCCTGGGTGAGCCATGTAAACTGCTCTATGAGGCTCGCTCAGGATCAACATACTCAACTCGTCATTTGGCGATACGTAAATCCAACTTTTAAACCTCAATAAACCATCGCTATCAAATGAATATCCCTCATATCATGGTACCATCATTGCGTTTTGTCCGATAAAACCCTCAACCTCGTTGTACCAGTCATCGTCATGATGTAAAGTGAGAATCTTCTCACGTAGATTCGTCTGAAGTGGCAACACCGAAAATATGAGTGGCCTCTGACTCAAAGCATCTACCACTCAGTTCAATGTTCCCTTTATGTAAGTAATCTCGAAGTCATACTCGCTAAGCAATTCCGACCAACACCGTTGTCGCGCGTTCAGGTTGCTTTGAGTAAAAATGTGTTGTAGTCCACCATGATCAGTGTTTAGTTCAAATTTTCACCCAACAAAGTAGTGTCTCCAAACCTTCAAGGCATATACGATGGCTAATAACTCCAAATCGTGTGTCACGTAGTTCTCCTCATGCCTTCTCAGTTTCCTCGAAATGTAAGTGATTACTCGTTCGTCTTGCATCAAGACTCCGCATAAGCCTTCCTTTGATGCGTCTGTGCATACCAAGAAGTCCGTGTCCATGTCAGGGACCTTTAGTACCGGTGTTGTTGTCAAAAACTCTTTAAGCCTCCGAAATTCTTCCGCGCATTTCTTGGTCCAAACAAACTTCTTGTTTTTCTTCTGCAATTTCGTGATCGGATTTTCTATCTTCGAAAATCCCTCGATGAACCGTCGATAGTATCCTTATAAACCCATAAAGCTACACACTTCTGTGACATTCGTCGGTGCAAGACATTCCATAATAGCCTCAACCTTGGTTGGATCCACGACGATGCCTTCACCGGAGATGACATGCCCTAAGTAGTGAATCCTCGACTGATAAAAAGAGAATTTGGACAACTTCCCATACAATTTGTGCTCTTGCAGACACTGTAGTACCAAGTGAAAGTGCTCATCATGCTCCTTTGTCGTCTCAGAGTAGATCAAAATATCATCAATGAATACTTGGACGAACTTGTCCAAGTACTCACAGAACACCCCATTCATCAGACTCATAAATACTCCTGGGGAATTTGTCAGCCCAAACGGAAAAATCGTAAACTCGTAATGTCCGAATCTCGTCTTAAAGGAAGTCTTAGGGACGTCATCCTCCTTGATCCGCAACTGGTGGTACCTTGATCGAAAATCGATCTTGGAGAACACCGTCGCACCCTTCATATGATCAAGTAGATCCTCAATTCTTGACAAGGGATATTGATTCTTGATCATAGCCTTGTTCAGTTGACAGTAGCCAATGCAAAGCCTCCACGATCTGTCCTTCTTCTGAAGGAAAATAACAGGTGCACCCCACGGTGACACACTAGGACGTATCAGTCCCAGGTCCAGCAACTCCTTCAGTTGCATTTTCAACTCTTGCAACTCTGGGGTCGACATTCGATATGGCGTTCTGGCTATCGGCTCGGTCCTCGGTTTCAGGTCTATGGTAAACTCCAAATCCATTTCCAATGACATCCCAGGTAACTCCTCTGGAAATACGTCTGCAAACTCCTTCACCACTAGAAGGTGTTCTAGACCTTCCGCTACTCCCTTTTCATTTAGTGCAAGGATCTCATAAAGCTTGCACCCCTTACGCATACTTTTCCGTAAATGCAAGGAAGAGACGAACCTCAGGGAAACTCCCTGGTTCTGTCCTACAATCACACATTTTTTTCCTTCATCATCAACCAAGCTCAACCATTTCTTCTTACAGTTGAGTATCGCCCCATGCGATTCCAACCAATCCATACCGATCACGAGTTCATAAGATCCTAAGATGGTGATGTACAAGTTGACCCTCGTGACAAACTCTCCCAAGTTAAGGGCATAGCTCGTAACTTTTCCTCCAACCTTTTTTTTGGCTCCTGAAGCCATCTCTACGAAGCTAAACTCGTCCTATTCAACTACCTTTACCTTAATCCTTTTTAGCGTTGTACCAAAAATGAAACTCTCAATAGCACCTGGGTTTATCAAAATACTAAGGATCTAGTCAACAACAGTACTTGTCGTCTCGAGCACAGTCGACTGGTGCTTTCCCTAGTTGTGATACACCCCTGCATGTATCCGATGGGCCTTGCCCATATCTCCCACTGTGGTGGGTCCGGCTGATCTGCACGCTCTGGTCCTTTCCATAGGACAGTCGTGTTGGTAGTGTGGCTCCCCACATGTCCAACACCCTTTCTTCGACCCAATAGTCCTGGTACCTGAAGTATAAGAGGATAGCCCACTAGCCTGGAACCCTGGTCTGTTATGTTGAACAGGCCTAATCTGCTGCTACTGCGAGCGATGTTGTTGTTAGTGTTGTGGTCCCCGATAAGGTGTCCACTGCTGAGGCGACAATCGTTGAGATGTAGTGAAATTGGATCCCCTCTGGAAGCCACAATATCTTGGTGTATGTCTCGCTGGTGTCTGGTGCTGCTGTGTCCCAGACGAAACTTGCCCTGCTCGTCTCGCTGGAGTCCTAGTCTGACCCCCACTAATAACCTCCTCCTGTACTATGAAGGCCTTCTGGACGACATCGTGCAAGGTTTAAGGCATCAAAATCCTAACCTTTTCACGTAGGTTTCCATTAAGTCCAAACACAAACCTATTGACCTTAAGTTTTTCTATGTTAAGGTGAAGAGCATACTCGATCAACTCCATAAAACATGCCTCGTACTTGGGCATTGTATGACCTCCCTTTCGTAATGTGTTGAACTCATTGAGTTGACTCTCAACGAATTCCTCTGAAAGGTACCTCTCTCGGAACCGTTCCTCAAACAGTTCCCATGACACATCTTCGACGGACATGTTCAGCTATGGTAGGAGCGTCTTCCACCATAGAAGAGTGCTCCCCTTCAGTTGAAAGACCACCATGCGGACCTTCATGTTGGAGGTATAATCACGAAGTGCAAAGCACATCGCCATGTTCTCCAACCATGCCTCAGTGGATGTGCCATCCGAGGAACCAAAGAACTCGGGAAATTTGACCTTCTCAAGTTCACAATGAATGCTACCAGTAACAGCTGGTGCACACGGTGGAACCTCAGCGGGTGCCGGTGCTCTGGCCTCATCTCTGTCCAAATGGATGATTAGTGCCTCGGACATGCGCTAGAAAGATCTCATCATCCCAACCACGTCGCCAACTACTATCTGCTCCTGTCTGAGAACCTGCTCACCTCCCTGGGGTTTAGATCCCTCAGGCATGGATGCTACTGGAGGCATCACACCTCCTCCCCTAGAATCCCGTCATCTACCTCTGCGGCGTCCTCTAACCATGATTACCTACACACACACAATCAACTCGATCAACAACAGTATAATCAAATCATGTTAACGAAAGTTGTAGCGTTCCCAAGTCGCGGGTTGAACCCGCTCTAATACCATATGTAACAAACCTCTCGTTCGTCACGACGACAATCCTCATCTAACAAGTGTAATTTTTTTTTCTATTTTTTAAAGTGTGTGCGCGTGTACAAGAGAAACAACACATTGGACTCTGCGTCGCCACCCAACGACGAACAAGATGCAAACCACGACGAACACAACAAGACGACATAAGATGTGCCACAAGTAACTGCATGCATTAAACGACAATGAATCGACTATAAATAAGACTGACTACCCATCCATCCTACCCTACAGTGTTTAGGACCTCCAAGACACATAAGTAATGCTCAAGCCCAGGTTCCCATCGATTTTAACCATTTAAGGTCTCAGGGCTGGCAACTGTTCTGAGGAACATGGAGGTGTCTATGTTCCACCCGACACAAGCAGACCAAGCACACAAAAGTTTACAACCCAGTACAACATTACCTAAAAAAAAGGGCTACAATCTATAAGTGTCTTAAGGCCATTCCAATGCGCAACTTTAGATCATAAATCATCATCAAGGTACTCTCTAAAACAACATTCAAGGGACCTTGTTGTACAAGTATGAACTTCGACTCGTTTAACATTTAACAAGGAAATTAGTCATTAATTATAATCGTAAATACAGAGAATAGTTATAATTTTTAGTTAGCGCAATAATTAACAATTAATCCTTAATTATAGATCAATAATTAACGAAATATCCTAAAATCATTTGACGCAAACATTGTAAAATTTACATCAACATTCATTTAATGATCTAAACTTATAATTCGATAGACAATAATTAGGAACCAATAATTGTAATCAACAACGCAGTAATCATAAATCCATAATTAACGCAATATTCAAAAATCATTTATCACAACACAATAAATTAACATTAACCTTAACTCAATGAACTAAATTTATAAATTGGTAGCCAGTAATTGTGAACCAATAAATAACGCCGCAACATCTCAATGATTATATATCCATAACTGATACTATATCCTAAAATCAATTAACGCAAACATTATAAATAATCATTAACATTAACTTAAACGATGGAAATAAAAAAGAAGATCTTAAGAAGTACTTTTATCTACAAAATAACAATTGTTACAAGACCATTCTCCTTCAATTAGTTCATATAAAGTATAAAGATTCTATGGAAAGAAATTAGTACTATTCCATTTTAACAATAGAAGATAAGACAACTTTATATAACCACCTTTCCCCCTTTTAAAACTCGTCTTTAATCAAACAAGAACCATTATTCTAATTAACTCTAGATTTCTCCACTATACACTCTTTAGAGTAAATAATCGTCCATAAACACGATCCAATTCACTAATCTAGTATTATCCATATTAGATAGGTCATTACTAACACTAAGTACTAGTCTAAATTAATCCATAAGATAAGTACAACACAATGTGCACATCTATCTTGAAATAAAGCAACTCCTAAGGGTCTATCTTATCACTAACTGTTCAGTTGAATTATATAATGTTCTTGAGAAGTTTTTGTTTTCATTAAAATGTTAATGTTTATAGCCCAAAATGAACTAAAAAAATTACTTACATAATTTAACGAAACAACTATATATCCATTGAAATTTTAGTTGCTATGGAGATAATTGTAATTTAAGACAACTAAATAAAGGTCAACGCTCACTAACAAGATAAATAACATCATATAAAACAAGATCCATATGAGCTTCAAGAAACATAATAGTGGAACACCATCTTTATGAAAATTTACATGCCGAAACAACAACAACATCTAAAAGCTGATCATTTAAGCAGTGGAAGAGGGTTACCCGATCAGAAATGTGGTCAGGATGTAAAGGGAGGTAATAGGATTCCGGCTCAGGATGTCAGACATCAAAATGTACAGTCACTTTTTTGTTTGACACAGAAAATACCTCATGTACAACAAGATCAAGACACGTAATATATAAAACACCCACTGTCATATAAAAATGCCCACTGTCATATATAATACGCCCACGGTGATATAAAATGCCCCCATTCATATAAAAATTCCCACTGCAATATAAAAACGCCCACTGTAATATATAATATGCCCACAGTGATATAAAACGTCCCCATTAATATAAAAATGCCCACTGCAATATAAAAACGCCCCTGTAATATATAATACGCCCACAGTGATATAAAACACCCCCATTATTATTAAAAACACCCATTGAATAATAAAAATGCCCCTATAATATATAATACAACCACAGTGATATAAAACGCCCCGATTCATATAAAAAAACACCCACTGAAATATAAAAACGTCCTTGTAATATATAATATGCCCACAGTGATATAAAACGCCCCCATTAATATAAAAATTCCCACTGCAATATAAAAACGCCCCCGTAATATATAATACGCCCACAGTGATATAAAACGCCCCCATTAATATTAAAAATGCCCATTGAAATCTAAAAACGCCCCTATAATATATAATACATCCACAGTGATATAAAACGCCCCCATTCATATAAAAACGCCCACTGCAATATAAAAACACCCTTGTGATATATAATATGCCCACAGTGATATTAAACGCCCCCATTAATAAAAAAACGCCCACTGAACTAAAACAACGCACACTGTAATACATAAATGCCCACAGTGATACCAACACAGTCATAAACGTAGGAAACAGTAGGTAAAACGCAAGATTATGTGGTCGAAATTCATGTGGGTATCCTCCACAAATCACAGAAATATACAAGATAATAAAATGCAGAGTTAGATTTATCTCTTTCAAGCAAAAAAAACGTAGACAACAAAAACGCAAGGCACAATAGGAGATCACACAGATCCAAGGAAGGTCGGAAATGCCGATATCATAAAATTCTTTTATCTAAAACTGACATGCAACAACAGAGTAAGAAGAAATATTTTTATAACTGTCACACAATTACAATCGCCGAAGAGCAAGGCAAGAAAACCAATTAATCCAACGAGAACCCAAGCAGATTGAAGTTAAGTATTTTTCATCTCACAATGCAAATACAAAAATGTTGATAACAATAAGAGAGGGCTAAGGTCCTAATACCTTCTATCATACAAATGAAAAACATACCGTTGCCTTAACTCCTGCCTCGAATGATGACCGCGTGCTCTATGCCGCTCCCACTCGTCGACCGTCGAGACTACACCGGTACCTCCCAGCCAATCGCTAGGGGTACTCTGCTTCCCCCTTAACCCCCCAAGATGCAAAGGGGGCACACAAAATCTAGATGGTAAGTCTAAATTCCTAGCTCGCCTCGCAAGGTCGAGCTACCACTCCAATCTGAGCTGGAAAATCCCAACTCCCCACAAGAAATTAGTGAAGTCATAAATCCGGCAGCGTAACGTTACGCTAACAGTCAATCCCTTTCTTCCTCATCTTCCCTTTCTTTTATAGAGTTTTTAGCACCTCCAACTTTTCCTAAATCACATTTAAATTATGTTTTAATAAAAATATTCTAAATATTCTCCTTTGCAAAAGTGTCGTCCATCCCCCTCTTTCCTCCAATAATAATTTCTTTAAATTTATTAATTGCCTCATTTCCCTCACCCACCTAGAGTTGCTCCTAAATTTAGTCCTAGGTTTTCCTAGATCCTCTTACATGTTTTAAATACTTTCCCTAAAATGATGTTGCTAATTTAGTTCATTTTAGAAGGTTCTTAATGGCAGATTCCTTACTATGTTGACCTCGCTTTTTACCATAAGTTCCCTTATTTCATTTATTAGTTTTCCTCCAATTCTTAGTTTCCTAATTTTTATTTTTCCCTTCTTTCCCCTTTTAATAAAGCCAAAATGGAAGTTGCACTATTTAATCTTTTCCTTTTATTATTAATTTAATATATTTTTATACTTTCCCAAGTTAAGAATTAATTTCTTATTTGCAATTTTTTAAATCCACTAGTTTTAATTAAATTCTTACTCTCTTCATTTACCCCAAGAATTTTATGAAGACTGAACTATTACTTAAGTGGGTTTTAGTTTAAATTTTTATTTTTATCTTTTATTGGGTCTTTTTTTAAGGTTAAACAAAATTTTACCCTAGAGAAGTTTGAGACTTAGATTTAGATTCTGAACGGGGCGACAATTATTTAGGGAAGTTTTTTAAGAATTTCTCAATGTGTTAAAAGTCTTAGGGCCATATAGGTTTGTTCCTTCATTAAAATCAATGCGACGTGCCCTTGAAAACGCACCACGTGCTCCAAGGGTGCCACTTGCCTCGTTCGTTTCTTTTGCACGACGTGCCCTTCAGGATGCACCACGTGCTCCAAGGGTGCCACTCGCTTCTTGTTCTTATTTTGCGTGATGTGCCCTTCAGGATGCACCACGTGCTCCAAGGGTGCCACTCGCCAAATTAACAGATTGGTAGACATCAATAACCCCTGGAGTTAACACTCCGCTAGGTGAACTTGTGGGAGACTAAGGGCTTCTAAGGAATAAGGCCCCGGACTTATTGCGCACCCCTTAGAGTCATCGTGAGCGACTGTCGTAGTCTTCCCTCATGGCATCGTGGATACTCTCTAACTAGGTAATCGTTAACCTACAGTTCGAGCCACGACGAGAGTGCTAGCAGGCTGTGGCAGGGCTGCTATCCACACCTCTCCCTCAACCTCTCTGGAAATCGTGTGTGGCACCTTTACTCCATATGTGAGTTTGGTCGGCAAGCTATCGTCAGCCTGCATCATCAAAAATTTTATCAGAACATGTCCACATCATATCATCAAATAAAATATACTAAAATCACAGTAAACAATCAACCCCAAAGCACACTCCGTGACTTGATCCGGAGTCCAAGGGGTCCCGTCGATGCCTCTGCATCCTCAAGGTCAAAAACCCTGCACACTTAGTAAAATCAATTCAATAGCACCTGTCCATGTCAAAGAAGTAAAACATCATGTCATCTATCATATCGCATCATAATCAAGGATAAATGTTTTCTTATCATAAAATTCCAGATCACTTGCGAGCAAGTGTCCTCAAAGAATATGTTTTTCTCAGTGCGCAAGAGCGGGATGTTACATTCTTATTTGACCGAGTGTGGGTAGATTTTTGGATACCAAAAACCATAGTCTCTAATTGGGACATCTAATTCATCAACACATTCTCATCATGACTAGACACCAAGCTCATGAAATCCATGACCTTCCACCCCCAAATGGATGTCCAAACCAAGGTTTTCAACAGGTTGATTGTGGATATTTTGTGCATGTAAAATATCAAGAATTTGTGCACATGGAATGAGATTCATCCCTACATTCAACACAAATACAAAAGAGCCATACATAACTCAACTGACCAGAACCCCTTTCAATATGGGTTTGGATTTCAACCATTGGGTCCCATGGATGTTTCACTACCCCTTGTGTCCACACAGAAAAAATCATCCCATGCGCAAACCCAAGATGACAAAGCCACTGGGTTCATTGAATGAATCTAACACATCTTCCAATCAGTTTAGGATATTTTGCAGAAGTCAAGTTCCAAGTACAAGCAGTGTCATGATCAACATTGAGTGCCACAAAAGTTTGAGGTGGGAGATAAAGTTTGGTTGCACTTATAGAATGAATGTCTTCCACGACCCCATCGAAAGTTTTTTTCACTCTGCTATGGACCTTACACATTCACCAACATTGTGGGAGATAATTATTTTGAGCTCAACATTCCCCCCTTCCTTGGATTGCACCCATTATTTAATGTGGACCTCCCTCGACCATAATTTCCACCCTTATTGGACACCTCAGAGATAGAAGAAGAATTGACACCAACATAGCTCAACTGTGACTTCCTAGAACATGAATCCACCAATAAAATCGTTGAAACAAATGTCAAGGGAAATTGCTAACAAAATATTCATCTTTATTGGATTTTCAAAGCAGGGCAACTCCTGCACCAAGGCAAGTGGCTCACCCAAGGCCAAATTCAGGAAAATTGTTCTCATCTGATGGGGGAACTCAATGCAATGGAAACCATTACTTCATAAGGAGAGATCACTAATCGAGGTGGATATCATTAGCCACCCACATCTTTCAGGTGGCTCACATACAAATTTTAGCTTGGTAGTTATAGTTTTTACCTTGGTAGGTTTTTTCTATCTTTTGAGGTCCTAAACTTCTGGGGTCATTTTGAGGCCCTAAAAAACATTTTTTGGGCCTGCCACAGTCACACTATAGGCCTTATCTAGAGTGTGATAGCATAGTGTGTAGTACTCATATAGAAATTTCCAATGGGCTATCATGCACCTAAAATGAATATTGTATGCAAAAGTTACAACGCCGGGAAGTTGATGTACCAATTTACCCCATCGGGGCCCACATGAATTTTGGCGCTTCATCTCCTAGGGTTATGTTTTTAGATGTCTAAGGTTTTTTTTTACTTCTTGATACTAAAAAATCCTAGAGGCCTCACTGTAATGTCTTCGGGCCAATTTTCTTATCCGCCACATCCCTTCTCAAAGAATATCTACCACCATTCGAGCAAGATTGTTTTCATTTTGTATTTTATGGTTTCAGTAGATTTCATATTTAATAGAAGTTAAGTTTCATTTTATCCTTTTTATTGTTCTCTACATATATGTGTTAATTTTATAAATATGTATTTCATTTTGTGCCTCTTATAAATCTAAATCACACCAACTTATCACTTCTTGTAGGCACCAACCTATAGTTAAAGTATTTACAGGAACCAACCTGCAGGAGACAACAATTCCCTTAGCTAAAAATGAGCTCAACAATATGTAGTAACCAACCTACTGGAGACATCAATCTCTTCAATTTTTCAACAACGACAAATATTCTCTTTCTCTTAAACCTTCACTTGCATAAAGTTGTTTCTCTCTCTATGTTATCACAAAAAATTCCTTCAATTCATAATCAACCTGTTTTCATAAGTTCCTTAGACCTTGAACCCCCAACCACTCTTACATGATTAAAATATCTTCCTTTCATTCTCGGTCATCTTCGGGCCTCGGAGTCTCAGAGATTCTCTTTACATGATCCACACACTCCATCACATTTCACATTCTTCCTCTTTCGATTATGCAAAACTAAAAACTCATCATTCTCCCATCATTTGCTCAATTCTCACAGATCTTCCCTTACACACACAAAAAAACAAATTTGGTCAATGATATTTGTATATTCCATGCTTACATGGATTTTTCCACATAAAAAAATATGTCCATGAGGTTGAATTTAGATACTCTCAAAATCGAAGATATCACGAATCCTTTCTTTGTTCACATCACAAACCTTAACACTCAACAACTATCCAATATAACCTTGATTTAATCTCAACCAATGATATGTTTTTACTCTCTATCCAATGCAACATGAAAACAACCTCATTACTCAACACCCGTTGGATCTGGATTCCGATCAATTCTCATCCGTTGATCTCCTTTTAGCACATTGAGGCCATGAGGTCTTCAGCTTACAATGACTATCTAATCATATATCATATTGAACCTCAGTTGTTGATCTAATTCTCTACTCATCAAGACACACAACATAGACCTTGTCACTCATCATTCATCCAATGCGGACCTCGAGTTGATCTCGATCATTTTTATTTTTACACACAATGAAAATACAATGAATAACCATCATCTGATCATATTCTTAATTAAATCTCAGCTATTGACCCAATTTTATTTGTATTAAGAAATGATCCTCAATATGCTCACTAGCCACCTAAATATGTAACATAGCCTCAGTGCACAACATCCGCTCGATCTGAACCTCAAAATGATTTCAACCATTGATCATGTCCGCACATAGCTTAAACCTTTATCTTGTAGATACCATATGATAAGATCTCTTATTAACCTCAATCGTTGATTTTTTAGCTTGATCATATCTTCTATACATAATTCCATGGCCTCCAAACTACATCATTGAGTTCTGCCACACTTATTTTTCACCTATACTTAGAAACATTTCAAGGAATTTCACCGTGGTTCTAAGAAATTTCCATTAACAACTCTCCAGCCTCCAAAATACACCTTCACGTACTGCTGCAGTTATTTTTCTCCCATACTTGGAAACATTATCACAATTCACCATGATCCACAACATCTCTATCTACCCCATTCATTCTTGAAACTTATCAATTTTCAATTTCTTACCATGGGTTGTGGGTCTATGCCATTTTCCTGATTCCCTTGTCTATGAATACGATATCATATGTCCAATTGATTCCTCATACTTAGAAAATTTCTCATAAATCACTACACTCCATGATTCATATTCATATGATTTATTGATCCAGGTGGATATCGATGGCCACCCACCTTTTCCAAATGGCTCAAAACAGTTTTCTGGGAATTTTGGTAATTTACTATTTTTAGCAGTTTTTAACTTCTGGGGCCATTTTGAGGCCCTAAACGATGTTTTTTGGGGAAAACATGTTTCCAATAAGGAAGTTACTTCGATATTGTTCCTAAAATGAATCTCCTCGACAATACTTTTTCGACAGGCTATCATACGCCTAAAATGAAGATCGTATGCGAAAGTTATGACCCCATGAAGTTGATGTACTAACTTACCCAAATGAGGCCCACGTGACTTTTGGCGCTTCATATCCCAGGGTTAGGTTTTTGGATGTCTATGGATTTTGGCATCCCTTCTTATTATAAAAAGGCCTTAAGAGCCTCATTGTAATGATATTCTTGCGAATGCAAGTAGCCATCACATCTCTTCTCAGAGATAAGCTGCCACCACTCTAGCGAGTCTTTCACTCTGTATTTTTACAGTCTCTGTACATTTATTTCATTAATAGAAATCATGTATTATTGCATCTCTGTGTTTATGGTTTCATCTTTGATATATTTCCGTTATATTATTGGATATACGCGATATCTCTGTGCATTTATTTATTACATCTCTACTCTCATTTCTTACTGAAAATAATCTGGATCAGTGGTATCAGAGCATGTTGTTCTTGATCATTTTTTCAGTGCATGTCCCTGACGAGGTCCGAGTATAGAAAATTGGGTCTCGAGCTTGTCTCTCTTTAAGACAATCTCTCTCACACACCCCATAAATCCTCAATGGTGGAAGAAAATTAAAATGATGGAGCAAATGATCATATCAGTTTGTTGCTTGAGCAAGCTCTCACGCGACAAAAGGATGAAATGATGGAGAATGTTTCCCACATCCTTCAACGCCTGTCGATAACAACAGGTGCATCTTGATCAAACGAATACTTTGGAAGCACCTCGCCTTTCAAGGTACAAGTTAATTTTGATATTCTTGTATTTGAAGGACAGATAGATGCAGAAGCCCTAGAAAAATGGTTAACTCTGCTAGAAGGTTATTTCTTTGTTCACAATTTTGTTAACGCAAAGCGACCTGAACGCACGACAACGACGTTGGTCAGAATTGCTTAGCGAATACGATTTTGAGATTACTTACATAAAGGGAAAAATGAACTGAGTGGTGGATTCCTTAAGTCAGATTCCACGCATTTTTTTGGTGTTACCCCTTCAGACAAATCTATGTGAGAAGATTCTCACCTTACAACGTGATGATGACTGGTACACAGAAGTCAAGGATTTTATCGGACAAAACACAATGACGGTACCACGTTATGAGGTATATTCATTAGATAGTGATGGTTTAATGAGGTTTAGACGTCGGATTTACGTACCTCCAAATGATGAGTGGAGGATGTTGATCTTGAGTGAGGCTCATAGAGAAGTTTACATGGCTCACCCAAGAGTTACGAAGATGAGGGCAGACCTTAAACCCTTATTCTTCTGGAAGGGAATGAAGGCCGACATAGTCAACTTTGTGGCTACATGTCTTGAGTGTCAGCAGGTAAAGGCTGAACATAGACATCCGGCAGGATTACTTCAACCACATGCCATTCCAGAATCGAAATGGGAAGTTATATCGATGGATTTTATTGTTGGATTTCCACTGACGGCAAGGAGACATGACTCGATTTTTGTAGTAGTAGACACTCTGACGAAGAGTGCTCATTTTATTCATGTGCGTGCGATGTATCAGGCACCTGACATAGCTAGAGTTTTCATCAGTGAGAGTGTGAGGCTACCTGGCGTGCCTAAAAAGATTATATCCGATCAAGGATCGGTGTTTACTGGATGATTTTGGACGAGTTTCCAAGAGGCATTGGGAACCCAACTTAATTTTAGGACTGCGTATCACCCAGAGACCGACGGGCAGACCGAACGAACGAACCAAACCTTGGAAGACATGTTGCGCATGTACATAATGGAACAAAAAAAGCGTTGGGAGGAATTCTTGCCTCTAGTAGAGTTCGCTTACAACAATAGTTATCAAAGCACCATAAAGATGGCTCCTTTTGAGTTTCTTTATGGGTGACCGTGTCGGACGCCCTTGAGTTGGGATCAGCTTGAGGATAGGGTCCTGGTGGGACCAGAAGCGATCCAAGAAATGGAAGAGAAGATGCAATCCATAAGACAAAGGATTAAAGAACCGCAAGATCGACAAAAGAGTTATGCTGATGCGCACCGAGTCGACCGTAGATACGAGGTCGGCGATCGAGTCTTCTTGTGGGTTAAGCCGCATAAGAGTTCGATCAAGTTTGGAAAGGGAGCTAAACTCTCTCCTAGGTTTGTGGGACCTTTTGAGATTGTGGAGAGAAATGGGCCCGTGGCCTATCGACTAGCCTTACCTGATTCTTTGAGGCATATGCATGATGTTTTTCATGTATCTGTTTTGAGACATTATATTAGTGATCCTACACATGTGATTGACCTGA
>JZKD02S1863401.1:0-14034 GCA_000966675.3 Picea glauca | reverse complement strand
AATTGCGTCGTGTTTATGGTTGTCCCATGTCTCGTAGTACTGGGTGTTTGGTATTGCGTAGGCTGTCTGCGTCGGGCGGGATGTAGACTACTCTTATAGCCTAGTAATTGTATCTCGGTGTAATCCGGTGGGAGGAATCCAGAGCCGTATCAGTAGTCTCGGGCTGTTTAAAGGCACAGTTCCACTACTGCGACTCTACTGTCGGATTCTTCCTTCGGTGACAACACTGTGCCTARACCCTGGTGTCTGTCTYTKCCTACAGCCGTTAGTTGTCCGCCTCCTGTTCGGGGCGTTTGCTGCTCATTGTCGCTTGATTTGTCCGGTCATCTTGTTGAGTTCGTCCTACTTGCGCCTTGATGGTTCGAGTGTTGACGTATAGTCGAGGGGGTTGTTCCATCTACGCGCACACACCCACTTAAACAAAAAAAAATTTGCACCTGTTGATAGAGTAGTTGTCCTTAGCTAGGAGGGTTGTTACAATTTTTCCACTGAAGTCGTATCTGCCCATTCCGTAAGTTACCCTTTAAATTCCATGTAAATACGAACTGCGCCTGTTAAAAGACCCCGATTTTGTGATGTTAACTTGAATGACTGAGTGGGTGTTATAACCACGCTTCTGGCTCTTAAAAGATGTGAACTGATACCCAACTGCCATCATGTTCCTTCTCTTAAATAAGAATGAAAGAATCATAAAACAGAGAAATAAGAGAGTACAGTAAACAACATCAAGCTGGTTTGCCTGAGTGGTTTCGCTGCAGTGTGGCCCGATTTTAATGTGTGGAATTTTAGCGTTGACAGTGCACCCTGTAACCTCCAGATTGTCTCCACCTCAAGCACGTCGCTGACAACCTTTAACCATATTTACTCTCACCTCTGCGTGGGCATGTGATATTACCTCTGCGCATTAGTTTAATGGGGCGGAATTGATTACCCTTGGGTCTTGTAGAATGGGCCAGAGTTCGATACCTGTGCGTCCTTACCCTTAGCAGGAGAATGTTCTGCTACTGCGAATAAGTGCGGTTTATTTGTTAGCCAGGTATTTATTTCATTGCGTTGAATTGGTGGCTAATTCTTTATTACATTTTAGTTCTCAAGACTTCACCTAGAATGTCAAACATGAGACCTGGGGCAGATCAGCGAAACCCTAGAATTCATTTATATATATTTGGGAACCGTTAGGTTGCTGTCAGACTTTGCCTGGGCATGGCAGACTGGTAAATCTCCCTTAACGTAACCCTGGGGGTAGATGAGCGACAGAGTGTTAAGTAGGAGTAAGAGTCATATATGGGAATTGCGTGTTTGATGTTGGATATTAAAGGTACATGTTAATGTTGTAATTCGTTTTATTTACTGTTCGGTAATTGCAAGTGATTTATTAATTCCTATTAATTTATGGGTGAAGGTTAATATTGATATGGTTTAGAAAATAATAAAGATGCCAGCGATACTAAATGTATGCTTAGGGTAATGTTAAGGCCGAGGATATTGTTTATGGTAATGTAATGCAAATTCTAATATTGCGCAGCGGTAATATATTAATTGTTATTCAATTGGGTTTTTATTTTATTGCTTATGGTAATGTAATACTAATTTTAATATTGCGCAGCGGTAATATAATAACTGTTATTCAATTGGGTTTTTATTCATCGCTATGTAATTGCAAATGTTTATATATTTACTTTCCTTTAGAGCGTACCAGGGACATACTATAATTATTTAGTCAAAACCAGTGCATCTATGTTGAATAGGATTAGTCTTTTAGGATTCCTTAACCTTTTTAACAATTGATGAATTAATGTTTATGAAAGGATCACTGATATCTAGATTTGGTTATGATTTAACAATTTCCCGTGGCAGTTTAATATGCTAGATTAATGCTACGATAAATGATTAAAATTATGCAATGATATGGTCAATCGTGGTGAAGATAGGGTAGTTTTAATATGATGGAGTTAAGATAAGATTAATTGATTTAAATATACAAGGGTGTTTCCAACTGTGGTAAAGACATGGTAGTTAAGGTGATGGATTAGTGCTAGGTTAAGTGATTAAGGATTTAAATTGCTCTTGTCAAATGTGGTAAAGATGGGTTGTTTAAGGTAACGTTATTATAGGAATCATCTCATGATGGAATGTATGGAGGTATAATGGAAGGAAATTGACATGCATCTTATCTTATTAGAGGAAATGAGGTATTATTTATTTAATCATTTAAGAAGAGTTTATTCTTTAAAATATTATTTAAAGAAAGGAGGCATTCTTTGTATATCCATTTAAGAAAGGATTTATTCTTTTACTAATTCATTTAATAAAAGGATTTATGCTTTTAGCTATTTATCTAGACAAGGGATTTATTATTTTTATGCATGTATTAAAGGTGGGTTGTTTAAAGTAATCATGACCTGGTATCTTGCTTTTAATTTGTTCAACCCTTAATGTAGACAGATTCTAAATTCTAAATTAATATGTGCATGTTGATTAATTGAGTTTTTAATTGATTCAATACTAGCATAAAGATGAATTCGGCAAATGGATTTATGACCCGCCTTTAGGACGGAAAACTACATAAACCTAGAACGGTTCAGTGATCAGTAGTTGGCATCCATTTAGATCTTAGAAGGGATCTATAGCCAGGTTTACTAGTTGGGTAGTTGTTGAGGTGGTATCTAGCTTACGCTTTCCTATGAGGATGGTCGTTCCTTAACCCTTATCGTACTTGGTGGTAATCTTTTCATTGCTTGGTCTTCTTGCGTCGGGCGGGAGGTAGACACCCCTTGTATACTCAGTATATAAGGCGGTGGGTGTGAGACATTCCTGTGTAAGGAATCCAGTGCCATATCAAGAGTCTCGGGCCCTTTAAAGGCAGGGTTTCCACTCTTGTGACACACCCGACGGAGATTTCTAGTTTATGCTTGAGCAGTCGGCCAGGAGCCTATCTGACCTTCTCTCTCTTCGGAGCAGAGAACTAAGATTAAACGCCCTGTTTTTTTGTGAAAAAATAGTACAATCCACTACTATGGATTCTTCCTGATGTTAGTATCGTGCATAACCCAGTGATCGTTTATTGCTTGCAGTCGTCTTTCGTGCGCCTTATGTCTCTGGTTGCGATCATCGTGGTTGCGTCTTGTCAGTGTCGATCATCAAGTGGTGTCGTAGATTCAAGCCTGTTGTCCCTTTTTCATGCACGCACACATCTCTAACAAAAAAAAAAAAATTGCACCTGTTAAAGAGTTGTTGTCGCAACGAGGAGGGTTGTTACAATACTTAGCCAATTTTTAAAATAACACTATGGGTCCACGGGTTCGTTCACATTTCTTCACATACTCTCGATCCTCTGCTCCACAATGTCTTGATATTTTGTCATTTTGTGATATTTATTGTGGTGATGTTGTGTATGAGGTATCTTCCACATTGACTTATTCATGTATACTATATGACATGGCATCAATATGTGTCTAGACATGTGGCATTACATTTGGAATCTGTATAGCTTCTTATTATGGCACTAACATGGACTCCCTTTGATGTGGCACTCATCTAACTGGATATGTGGCATTGATGAGGTTGCTATCATGGTGCTAACGTGGCTTAGTTGGCCCACTGGGTATAGGGCCCCAATCCTTTGATCTTAGTTGTTGATTTTTTAAGAGGAACAATCATGGTTTAACCAATTCTGGGTCGAATGTTCTCCATGAAAAAAGTTAACTTCGCACAAATGTTTTTGTGACTTTCCCATTTTCATTCAAACTAAGTGATAGAATATTTTCATTTTACACCCTTTGAACACACTTTTCATTATGAATGTGGGATAGATCCTTTATCAATTCTTCAATAAGTCCACTGAGATATTTCCTTGTTAGGATAAAGACGTGTCCAGGATTCTTTTATACTCTCATACTATGATCACTCATCTATGCAGTCAGAAAAATTCTTCATCTAGAATAAATTCCTTCGAATCCCATTCACATTTCTCTTATTCACACACCAACATTTGTACATTTTGTACATAATTCTTGCAACTCGAAAACTCTCTTCTCTCTTCTTCCTCTATCTGGTCCAATTCATATTATGGATGGTTCTTATATTGTTCTAATTCAATTCTCAGAGTCTCCCCCTATCCGATCTCGTTCCTTGTTTTATTCAGGTCATTTCATTCTTGTTTCTTTTATTCACACATAGTAGATATGCATAAAATCATTAACAAAATGCATGAATTCATTCATAGTATTCCCCTATCATTGAAAACAATCAATATACCCTTGCATGTTATATCAATGACATCCGTGACTATCACAGATGTCTACCATTAACATAAATGACAACACAATTTCCAACAAACTCCACATTTGTCATTGATGGAAACACTTGGTTATTTTGGTGCTCCTCTACTTTTTGCACGTCTCTCTTTATGAAAATATCTCCCTTTCTCTATACTCTACCCTTTGACACCAATAAAAAAGACATTTTCTCCCCTTTATACAATACTCTTCATTTTTTTTCTTTGCAACCAACATCCTTCATATTTTCACAGCTCTCCCTCAGCTTGTTCTTCTTCATTAAACTTCCATTACATCCTATCTTTTTATTTGCAGTATTATTTTGGAAAAATCCAACTTCATTGATATCCTTTTGACATAATTAGTCACTTCATACACTCAACCACAAAGGATTATATCGACATATTGAGCTACCAACATTACATCTTTATTTTTCAACTACATTTTCTTCCAATTAGTTGGAGTTCATAATGAAATGGGTCATATCTCTACTTGTTGTGATCAATTATTTATAATTTTGGATATTTCCTTGCATTATATTTTTTTTTCCTTCTGCAACCTATCACTTCTCCTCGTTCTTTTATTCTTCAATATGTTGTACACCTTCATATCTTTTAAGGGCCCTTTGAACTTCTATTTTTCATCATGTTAATCTATTTTTTCAAGCAACTCCAACATTCCTTCATGCTCTTATCTTTCCCAAAACTCATAGTATATTTGTCAAGGGTTTCATCTTGTTTACTTTCTTTGAGAAAGTGGAGCTTCTTCTTCATCATCCTTTCTATTTCTATTGAACTTAGAGGTTTATTCTTATGTTATATGTATCTATACATATGCTCTTTGAACTTGTGATGGGAATTTTTCTATCATGATAATCACATTTAAGGTTGCCACATGTACCACAGAGATGCCATAATATTGTACATA
This sequence comes from Picea glauca, assembly GCA_000966675.3. Lineage (NCBI taxonomy): Eukaryota > Viridiplantae > Streptophyta > Pinopsida > Pinales > Pinaceae > Picea > Picea glauca. Next base: position 8,830 of record JZKD02S1863401.1, on the reverse strand, counting down.
AACTTTCTTCAACATTACCTTTGTATAGGATTTTCTCATGGGAGACTTCCTTTTTTTTTTCTCTACTTCAAGTCATATCCCACTTTTCATTATAACTTAACCAATTTTTGGAACTTAGTCTCCCATACCTCCATCATTTATCCCTAAGTGTGTTGGATTATTTACTTGGTTGATCAACTTTACGTGTTTGAAGGCTCTTTTTGACATCTAATTTTGTGATTTCTTAAACTGGTTGCAATCACTATCATCTTTCTCTTATCAACATTCTTTTGCCATCATTTAAGACTAGCTCATTTTCCTTCAAAACAAAATCAGTGTTAGCTTCACAATCTTCTCCTACATGTCCCATTCTTTCCAAACGTATATCCTTATCATTTGAGTTATCATCTTATTTATCCTTCTTCATCAATTTCTCATTAGACATATTTTCAAGATGTTGATTTTCAGCCTTGGTTTGATTGACATCAAGTGAAATGGCCCCATCTCTGCAAGAAATCGTTTGTCTCATTCATTTTTATGGACACACCTTTTACATTCATTGGTCCACTGATTATCTGACTTGAGAATTCATTTTGTGCTATGAGTTTAGTCTACATCAACATGCATGTATTTTCTTATTTTTTGTAGTATATTTCTTTTGTTTGGTGATGGGATTTTATTCTTTGTTTTGTGAATATCAATATGGTTCATAATTGTCCTTATCTTATTTTTCTTATTTTATCATCCATACCTTTTGGTACCATGTCTAGAAAACTATGTCAAGTTGCTTCTACAATCTTGAGCTATGTGTCCATAGTTATTGCATTTGTAATATTCAACATTGTAATGTAGGGAAGAAAATGGATTGTAGTTTCTATCAATAGGCCTACCACAATATCTAGGTTTGATATCCTTTTAATTCTTGTGATAACTTCTACATCTATTTTTCATATGATTATTTCCTCCATAAGCTCTATAATCTATTGTCTTATGACCAAAAGTTTTGCAAGAAACAATAAGTCGAGAAAACGATTTTGGTAACTAGTTGTGAAGGGTATTCTTGATGGAGAAACTCTTTTGAACTCATCCTTATATTTCTTGAATGAAGGATTTCTCTCTTGTTGGATGAAGTTTCTTTCTTTGCTATTGGAATATTTAATAATATTTGCATATCTTTCCAACTTCTCCTCAATTTTCACTCCAGGTGACTTATAGCTTGTATTTTCTTCAAGGGTTTTCTAATTGTAGTCATAATGAAGACCTATATTGATAGATAGTGACCTTTGAAAACTAAGAACATTATCCAAAATTGAAGTAGTATTTTCAAATTTTAATTTTGTATTGAGTTGGTTGTCTCTCTATTATATTTCTTTTCTTAAAGAGGTAATTTCTACTTTATGTTTCTCACAATGTTGTTCCTTTTATTTTAGATATCTTTCTATCAATTCATTTGTTACTTCTTCTTCTTCAATATGCACCTTAATTGATTTTTCTTTTTCTTCAAGTATTTATGACAATTGTTCCTTTAGTAACATACTCCCTTTTTTTAAGCATTTTGATTTCATTTTGATCACAAGTAAGTTTCCTTTCAGGCTCAACCTTCTCATCTTCATATTTTTGCAATTCCTTTTGCATATTTTTATTCTTTTTTTTGAGTCTATCTGTTTCTTCTAAGGTAAAAATTTGTTCTACTTCTAGATCCTATTATGTCTCACTATCAATGTCATTAGAAGAGATATTGTCCTCATTGGTATATAGAATCTTTCTTTGTCTATAGGACAATATGGAGTCTTCTTTTTCATAACATCATTTAGCTACAATGTGTCTTACTACTCCACAATAAATACATTTCAAAAGAGGCTTACCTTTGAATTTACATGATCCTTTGTTGGGATTCCTAGAAAATTCGGCTTCTTCAACATATGATTCACTATTTTAGTTGTCAATTGTTTTTTTTTCTTCCGTTATTCTCTTATTTGATGCTTTGAGAGTTGCTTCCTTTTGTGTGATTTTTTTTGTATCTGAATTTTGATTACTTTCATATTATTGATCAATTTAGAATTTCTTTCTATGACTATGAGGAGAGATTCCTTTGTGTAAATATCTTGTGTCTTCTCCCAAATATCTTTATATGATTTACATTTTCCCATTTCAATTTTCTTCAAATAAATTAAGCCACTCAAAATGACATTAATTTATATTGGATTATTTTCACTTCACTCCTTTGTAGTGCATCTGTTGATTGAGATTTTGATGGTGTGTAACCAGTGACAAACGATTTCTAGACATCATATCCCAATGCCTCCAGATATGTTTTAATTATTATTCTCTACACTACATTGTTTGTTCCATCAAACAAGGGGACTTCATTTGTGAATAAGCCTTCTTGTTTATCCATTTATACTACAGGGATTCATCCTCTAGTGGTTATCACGTTTTGAATGAACCCACTCTGATACCAATTGTTGGCATGTATACTGAGAGGGGGGTTGAATCCATACACAAAATGCTTTATGTTTTCTTATAATATTTATCATTGTGTTACTTTACAAACTATACCATTTAATGAGAAATAAACATCCATTCAATGCATATTACATAAAGGTTTAATGTGGAAACCCAAATGGGAGAAAACCAAAAATAAATTATTTTATTAAATCATATGCACAAAACCAGTACTACAATGTTTACATGGATCAACCTACAGGAGATTCCAACCACCTTAGTTGAGAAACAACTCAACACTTTCTATAGGCACCAACTTACAGTTGTAGTATTTGCAGGCACAAACCTATGAGAAACACCAATCCTCTTAGTTGAACATCAACTCAACAATATGTAGGAACCAATCCACTGAAGAAACCAATCTCCTCAATTTGTCAATAATGTCAAATATTATCTTTCCCTCAAGACTTCACTTGCATAAGTTTGTTTCTCTATCTCCATTCTCGCAACACATTCCTTCAGTTCACAATCTACTTGATTTCAGAATTTCCTTAGACCTTGCACCCCCCAACCACTCTTAAATGATTACATTATATTCCTTTGTTTCTCTTCCATTATCATGCCTCACATACTTAGAGCTTCTCTTTTCATGATTCACACATTGCCTCACATTTAACATTCTTCCTCTTTTGGTTCTACAAACTCAGAACACCATGGTATCCCATACTTTGTTCAATTCTCGCACATCTTCACACACAAAAAAAAAAAAAAAATTCAAGCAATGATATTTATATAGTCTATGCTTCCATGGATTTGTCAACATAAAAAAATATGTCCTTGAGGTCATCTCCAGATATTCTCAAAACCATGGTTATCACCATTCCTTTCTTTATTCATGTTACAAACCTTGACACTCAATATCCATCTAATGTAGCCTTGATTTGATCTCAACCGTTGATATTTTTTATTCTATGTCTAATGAAACAGAGAGAGGACCTCATTTCTCAACACCCATTGGATCTAGTTCCTAATCAATTCTCATCCATTGATCTCTTTTTATCACATTGGGGCCACTTGGTCTTCATCTTACAACCACCATCTGATCAGATCTCATATTCAACCTCAACCATCAATCTAATTCTCTACCCATAAAGACACACAACACAGAACTCATCAGTCATTTGCCTTCTAATCCATTCCTTGAGTTTATCTTGACCATTGTTTTTTTATGCACCATCCAAATACAACATGCAATCGTTGTTTGATCATATTCTTAATTGAATCGCAACCGTTGATATAGTTTTATTTGGATTAAGTCACTATCTTTGATCTACTCACTCACCACCTAAACACATAAAAGATACTTGACACATAACAACCATCCAATATGGGCGTCATATTGATCTCAACCATTGATCTAGTTCTCACATAGCTTAAACCTTCCACTCATAGCTACCATAAGATGAGATCTCTTATTAACCTAAGTTGCTGATAATTTATTCTAAACAAACTTTCGCGGCCTCCAAAATACAACATGAAGTTCTGTTGCACTTATTTTTCATCTATACTTAGAAGCATTTCACTGCGGGTTTATGAAATTTGCATTCAAACTTTTGCAGCCTCCAAAATATGTGTCTGTGTTCCTCCACACTTATTTTGCACCCAATAATAGACAATTTCTCACAATTCATTATCCTCTATGATATGTCCATCATCCTGATTCATTATTGACACTTAGTTAATTTTCGAGTCCTTACTGAGCATTGTGGGCCTATGGAATTTTCCCTATTCACATGTCTATGACAACGATCTTGTTTTTCAGACCAATTCCACATACTTAGAAAATTTCTCAAAACTCACCATGATTTTTTATGCATCTCCATCCGACTGATTTATTCTTGGTACTTAGTCGGTTTTTCAAAATCTCATTGCGGTTCAGTGAGACATCAAATGACTAATTCATCATACTTATCCAATTTTTGACATATCTCCATAGGTCTTCATGTTCGCCCTCATTTATTCACATACTCTCCATTCTCTATCGCTTCATTATCACTGTGATGTCTTGATACACAGTCATTTTTTAAGATCTATTATACTAATGTTGCATATGGGGTGGATTATTCTTCATGTACATACCATATGACTTGGCATTGATACGTGTCATGACATGTGGCACTGCACTTGGCATCTTCATAGGTTCCTGTTATGGAACCTATGTGGAATCCCTGTGGTGTGACTAACTAGACATGTGGCGATGATGATGTTACTATCATGGTGTTGATGTGGTTGAGCTTGCCCATGGAGTATTGGGATGTTGATTTCAGAGATGAACACTTGCAATGTTGATTTCAGAGATGAACACCTATGATTTGATCGGTTATGGGTCGATCGTTCTCCATGACAGAAGATAACTTCACGCATAGGGTTTAGTGACTTTCCTATTTTAATTCAAAATAAGTGATAACACATTCTCATTATAAACCTTTTCAACATGATTTCCCCAATGAATGACATCGGATAAATCCTTTATCAATTATTTACTAAGACCAACGAGATATTTTTTTGTCAGGATCAATATGTCTCTAGACTTCGTCTATGATCAAGGACTGTGATCACTCATCAATGCAGTCACATAAATTCTTCTTCTAGAATCATTCTCCTTCAAATCCCATTCACATGTCTCTTATTTGTAGAGAGATGTTTATAGTGTTTCCACATTATTCTTGCAACACTCTACTCTCTATTCTCTTCTTCCTATGTCTAGTCCAATTCGTATTCTGGATGTTTTTTGGTTCAATTCTTAGAGTCTCCCATGTCATATCTAGTTCCTCAATTTTTTCAAGGTCATTTAGTTTCTCTTACCTTTATTCACAGAGAGTATCTATGAAAAATATCATTAACATGACACATGTATGAATTCATAATCATTATCCTCCTTCTCTATGATATCAATGACATCCATGAGTGTCAAAGTCATGTCTACCTTTGACATCAATAACAACACAATATCCAACAATTTGATACTTTATAAGCCCACCTTCGCTTAAGAGACCTCTTTACTTTACCTAGAAACCCCACTAATTTCTTGTTAAATTTTATCTCTTCATTTGGATTGTTCTAAATATTATGCGACGTATGGGAAAGATGGGTTATGTAGGCTCTGAACTGATAAATTGTGAAGCAAGAAATGCAGAGAAAAAGAATAGAGAAAAAATAGGATTCAATATATTCATAATGTATGGAGAAAGTACATTGAGAAGAGTTAATGAAGAAGTATTGTGCAAGAGGAAAATAACTGAGCTAATTAGGCTCAAGCAAATCAAGAAAAGAATGTACAACTGGCCAGGACAACTGACAGTGTACAATTAGCCTATTGAAGTTACCTAATATTTAGTACTCCCTCTTAAACTCAACAGTTACAAACATCAACACTGATTATGCCCAAGTGTTGTCTCTGAAAATCAAAAATAGATTTTTCCAGTGGCTTTGTGAAGATATCTGCGAGATAATCTCGAGAACCATAGAATTGGAGTGCAATATCACCATTATTGATGAGCTCGTGGATGAAATGAAAGCAAGTGTCAATGTGTTTGCTTTTCTTGTTCAACATATGATTTTTGGATAGAGCAATTGCTGAGGTATTGTCACAGAAGATAGGAGTTGGATCCTTTTATGTATGTGACATATCTTTCAATATTATTCTCAGCCACAGAACTTGACAAAAAGTTGAGGTAGTAGTGACATACTCTGTCTCTGCAAGAAAGATATTGATACAATTGGTTGTTTCTTTGATGCCCATGAGATCAGGTTTGTGCCTAGGTGAAAAACATGTCGTGAGGTGCTTTTCCTGTCATATAGGCTGCTTGCAAAATCACTATTTCTATAACCAGAAATTTGATTACTATCATATTTAGTGTACCATAATCCAAAATTGAGAGTTCCTGCAATATATCCCAGAATCTGTTTCACCATTTTCTAGTGAAAATCTTTGGGGGATTCCATGAATCTGGAAAAAAGGCTAGCTGCATACATAATATCATTCCTGGTTGTTGTAAGATACAACAAACTGCCTACTAAACTTTTGTATAGGGTAGGGTCCATTGTAGGTCCTTCATATTTCTTGCTCAATTTTGTGCCTAGAGGTATAGGGGTTTCTGCTGGATTGCATTCTTCCATGCGAAATCTTTTGATGATGTCTCCTGCATTCTTTTTCTGACAGACAAAAATTCCTTTGGTTGATTGATCAACCTCAATCCCCAAAAAGTATTTCATGATGCCAAGATCTATCATCTCAAACTCATATTGCATGGAATGTTTAAAACTTGTTAACTCAAGATTTCCAGTATATATCATGTCATCAACATATAAACATACAATCAAAATTTTACCATGTTGATCAGTTTTGGTGTAAAGAATTGGCTCATTTTGACTTCTGCTGAAACCACTTTTGATCAGATAAGTGTCAATTCTATTGTACCAAGCTCTTAGAGCTTGCTTTAAGCCATACAAGGATTTCTTCAACCGATATACTTTGGCTGGATACTCTTGGACTTCAAATCCAGGTGGTTGGTTGACATAAACTTCTTCTTCTAAGAAACCATTCAGGAAAGATGACTTGACATCCATCTGGTATACTTGTCATTTATGTTGGGCTGTTATGGCCAATAAAGTTCTGACAGTGTCTATCCTTGCTACTGGAGCAAAATTTTCACCATAGTCAATACTAGGTTGTTGTGAGAATCCTTTGGCAACAAGTCTTGCCTTGTGTTTTTCGATCTACCCGTTTTTATTAAGTTTAGTTTTGTAAACCCACTTGACTCCAATAATTTTCTTGTGACTTGGTAAATAAACAATATCCCATGTCTTGTTCTTCTCAATGGAGTCAATTTCTTGGTTCATGGCTTGAACCCAATGTGTCTCCTTAGCGGCTTCCTTAAAATATGTAGGTTGACATGACATTAAAGAAAAAAGGTTGTGTTGTTCAAAGTCATCCAACTGCTGATGGATTTCTCTCATACTTCGAGTTCTCTGATTTTGAATTTAAGAGGATGAGTCTTTGCTTGAAGTTGAGTTATCCTAAGAATTTTCAGATCATCCTTGTACCTGCAATCTTGGAAGAGCAGGTAGAGGTGATTGTTGTCCTGAATTTTCCGTGTTTTCAAAACTTGGTAGCAATGGATGTTGACTGTCCAATTGCTGATTTTTTGATTCATTCCAAAATTGATTTTCCAGAAATTTTACATCTCTCCTGAGAATTAGTTTCTTGGAGATTGGATTGTAAAGCCTGTAGGCTTTAGATTTTTCACTATATCCAGTAAAGATACATTTCTCACTTCTATCGTCTAGTTTCTTCCTTAATTCGGAACGCATGTGAGCGTATGCTATGCATCCAAATGTCCTTAGATGTGCAACATTTAGATTTGTCCCACTCCATCCTTCTTGAGGGAATTTCATCTTTAGACTTGTGGTTGGAGATCTATTCAAGAGATAAAGTGAGCATGCTGCTGCTTTAGCCCAAAAAATATTTGATAAACTTGTCTCTTTGAGAAGTGTTCTTGCCATATTCATTATTGTCTGATTTTTCCTTTTAGCCACTCCATTTTGTTGTGGAGTATACCTGGCTATTGTTTGCATGATAATTGCTTGTGATTTGCAGAAATTTACAAGTTCATTCGAGTTATATTCTCCTCCTCCATCGGACCTGAGTGCTTTTATATATTTTCCACTCTATTTTTAGCTTCTACCTTGAATTCTTTGAATTTTGCAAAAGTTTCAGACTTGTTTTTGAGAAAATAGATCCAGAGTTTTCTACTAAAATCATCAATAAACATTAGAAAGTAAAAGCTACCACCTATTGACTCTATTTGCATTGGTCCACATAGGTCAGTGTGAACTAGTACAAGATGTTGTTTGGATTGATTGGATGATTGTGGAAAACTAGTTCTCTTATGTTTTCCAAGTATGCAAGACTCACATGGGGAATTTTGTTCTTTGAAGATGGGAAGAAACACATATTTCATTAAATTTGGAAATATTCTATTACATGGACTTCATTAACATTGAGTTTTTTATAAATCCTTAATATATTCCATGGAGGAAGTCAATCTATTGATATGCCTAATGTGGACTTAAGTAATTGATTTTCCTCTGAGAACCAATGCCAAGAGTAGGCAGTGAAAGCAAGGGTCTTTGAAGAGTAGTATGCAGATATTGATCTCTCCTCATTGTTGTTTCTACAAAACCACTGACCTGATGTAATAGTGTCAACCAACCATAGAAAAATCAATGATGGTTGGGCATTACTTTCACCAAAAGGAGGAGAAAATGATAAGAATTTTAAATGCATAAGAGATAGATGTTGTAACACATTTTTCAAGGTTTTTATTTGAACTTTGTATATGTC
>JZKD02S1863390.1:62862-74880 GCA_000966675.3 Picea glauca | reverse complement strand
CAATTATGGTATGCTGAGGTTTCATAGAAGACAACAACCCAAACAGTTAAGCATGAACTCAGATTTGCAGTGTGGATAAATTGGGTTCGCAGGACACACAGGAGACACGGCTCAGCCCACGGGTTTTCCACTGGTTTTCAGTGTGCGTGACAAGGAATCAATGCAGAGGTCGAATGTAGACTCAAATGGTTTAGACGAAAGATGCATTGGCTTCTCAGGACACCATCACAGTTTTCTGGTTTCAGAGTTGCATGAGGGTATGCGGAGATCAGATGCCCACCACACACGGTTCAGACAACGGGCAAAATAATGGATGACGAACCTCCATCACGGCTCAATTCTTGGGTTAAATTTCATGTGCCTGGGCCGACACATGTCACCCATGAAGCTGCATGCACTCCATCAAGTATGTGTTCCCTTTTCTAGGAACTTAGGATAAAAATATACCTTTCACACCACTTTGGAATAATAATAAATTATTATTCAAGGACTTAAGCCCTCAAGATTAGCCCCTCTTCCAACCTTTCATCCCCCTCTCCCTTACCCATTCTTTAGAATCTTAGTCCCCCATCACTCTTTCTTCGTGGTCAGTCGACACACAACGATGTTTATATATTATATTAATGATCTGCATAATTACATATACAAAATCATTCTCCTAGCCTTTAACACCTAGGCTCTTCGGCCTAGTCACCAAATAAGCCTCCTAGATTATTACAACTCGGCTCACTAGCCTACAAAACATGTTTACAATTTATAAATACAACTGGGGCTTTTCCTTGGGGCTATTACATGGGATGGCACCAATATTCACCTGGAAGATGTGTAGGGATTCATACATTCCCATAAGTGTAGAACCCACAATTACAAATAAGTACAGAAGAACGTTTTGAACTAAAAACTGACAAGAGGAGCCAGTTGGAATAGGTGGGTGGCTACCTGGATCAATCCTCCCCCCTTAGGAAGCAATGGTCTCCATTGCATTGAGTGCCCAGGGAAGAGGGGAAAACATTTTCTTAATCTGAATATTGGTGAACTGTGTTCCTTGTTGGAGAATTTGTGCTACTTGGTATGTGGAAGACTGTCACAAACCTGTTGCTGGCGGGGTTGAATATGATCCAGCAACCTGTTGTCTCTAGGTTTGACGGGGCACTGTGTAGGCACCATTGTAGGTGAAAAAACAATATCTTATTTCTCTTTGAAAATATGTTTTTTCTAGATAGAAGGTGTTGAGGATGTAGTGGTTGTAGCGGTCTTCTGTGCATCCTTTGAACAGACTGTGAAGAGGATGAATTTTTCATTATGAGAGATTACCTTGCAGCACTGTTTTGGTGGAGCAGTAGTCGGAACTACCTCTGGTATCCTATAGAGCTGACCTCCCAAAGTAATAATGACACTACGAGGTCTAGACTCATAGAAAACATGACGTCTCCACATATATGGTTGGCCCAAAACAACATCACACACATCAAGAGGGGCAACATCACACACTACGTCATCCTTGAAGGGTTGGATGCCATAGGATAGACGACACTGCTGGCTGACACAAAGATCTCGTCCTTGGTGAAGCCACCTGATGTTGTATGGTTGCGGGTGTGGTGTTGTCGACAACCCCAACTGTTTGACAACCTTAGCTGATATGAGGTTCTTTTGGCTGTCATTATCAACAATGAAATGCAACAGAGTCCCTTTCACTCACATCTGTGAATGGAAGAGGACCTCCCCTTCTTCAGGATCTAATGATTCTTCTGGTTGAATTGTTGTAGTCGCGACCGTAGTATTTCGGTCTGCGTCGATGATCTTCCTGTTTTCAATATTTTCTGGATCGAATTCTGAATCAGGGTTCAGCTCCGTGTCTTTGACCTCGACCACCAATGATTGTTTCTAGTGACATTCATCGGTGTTGTGCCAGGGGATTTTGTGGAAGTCACACCACTTCCCAATGTCATTCTTCGTCTTCCCTTTACCCTTTTTTCCTATGTCTTGGACTGGTTGTCTAGAGGCTATTGAATAGGGTCGTCTTTACCATGCTTTGGTTATTGCATATTTGCAGACCTAAAATCCCATTTTTTCTGGTGCCTAAATTTCTGCTCGATTTTTACAACATATCAATAGGCAGCTCCCAATGATGAGATGTTTAGGAAATCCATTTCGGTTTGGATGTACCTATGCAAATCCCCATGATATTTCAGAACCAGATGTCGCTCAGAGTCTTTGATACCTATCTTGGTGCGCAAGGTATGGAAAGTATTTGTGAACTCCGACACTGTTTGGCTCTTCTCTTGTCGCAGTGTAGTCCATCTCATATACTGGTCTTCATAGTTATCAATAGGATAGTACTGTTGTTTGACCGCATCCACAAAAAAATACCAAGTGGGCTCAGCCCCATATATTCCAGATTCCTCTGTGGAAATTTGTTCCCAGTAAGTTTCCCAGCAATGTTTCACATGGGGGAGAGCCTTGAGGAGTGCGAAGGTGATATTTTCCTTGTCAGAAAAATTTTGAACAGAGAAATAACCTTCTAATAGATTTAACCATTTTTCTAGGGCATCTGCATCTATTTGACCTTCAAATATGGGATTATCAAAATTAACTTGTACCTTGAAGGGAGAGGTTCCTCCAAAATGGATACTTGATGAAGATGTGCATGTTGCTATCGGCAGGCATTGAAGGTTGTGTGCAAAATTATCCATCATTTCGTCCCTCTATCGCACGAGAGTTTTCGCAATCAACATGTTAATAGAATCTTTTTCTTCGTTGTTTTTCTTTTCTACTGCCATCGAGGGTTTCTTGGGAATGCAAGAGTGATTGTCCTCAAGAGAGACAAGCTCGAGACCCAATTGGCTATACTCAGACCTGGTCAGGGACATGCGCTGAAAAATGATCAAGAGCAACCAACTCTGATACCATTGATCTAGATTATTTTCGGAACGAAATGAAAGAAGAGAAATTACAATGAAATACTCATGAAAATTGCCAGAAATAGAGAAATACAACAATACTTGATTTCTATTAATGAAATAATTTTACAGAGTGTAAAAATACAGAGTGCAAGACTCGCTAGAATGGTGGCAGCTTTATCTCTGAGAAGAGATGTGAAAACTATGTTCATTCGCAAGAAGATGATTACAATGAGGCTCTGAAGGCCTTTTTATGATAAACATGAATGCCAAAACCCTAGACATCCAAAAACCTAACCCTAGGAGATGAAACGCCAAAAGTCATGTGGGTCATGTTTGGGTAAGTTAGTACATTAACTTCTCGGAGTCGTAACTTTTGCATACGATCTCCGTTTTAGGCACATGATAGCTCATTGGAAAGAACTTTTCAAGAACTACGCATTATGATGTAAAAAATCTAACTTCGTCTACAGTTTCATTGTGACATACCAAAAAAGCATTGTTTAGGGCCCTAAAACAACCCTGGAAGTACAACAAGATGTGTTGACATGAAAACATACAAAATAAGCCAGTTGGATTAGGTGGGAGGCCACCAGTATTCACATGGAATATGTGTAGGGATTCAGACAACCGCAAAAGTGTAGAACCCACAATTACAAAGAAGCACAAAAGAACGTTGTGAACTAAAAACTGATAAGATGAGCCGGTTGGAATAGGTGGGTGGCCACCAATATCCACCTAGATCATTTGAGGTCCATCTTTTGGGCCTGGAGTGTTGATTTGTGTGGTCTGGGTCAACACTTTAAGGTCCTATGCTTGGGAATGTAGTAATTTGACGTCTCTCTTTTGGATGCAGGGTGGTGTATCATGATTTATGGCTGTAGGATTACATCAGTTATTTAGTCTCCCTGGTTCTGGTTCTAGCGTGGATTGTATGCCGCTCTAGCATCGTCCATCTAGCCTATGGATTTTTCTTTGGGGTCTGCCTCTACTGCTCTTTCACGACAGAGTTTGATTCTTTTCTCGATTACTTTGCTTTCTGCTGATGTTGTTGGATGTTGGTTTTTGGGTTCCCTCGGTCCTTCTTTCTTGTCGGTAGGGCTCCTCTCTCTATACTCATATTTGGATGTATATTTCATTTTCCTGAGGCTTTTTAGTCTATTTGTTGATGCTGGTTTATATCAACCTGTTTCACAAATACAAGGTTTTCCTTATATCTTCAGAATGTAATTTTGGTTTCTAATGAAATAAAAATTACACTTTTTTCCGAGAAAAAAAAATAATCCATTAATTTATTGTAATATTTCCCTACTAAATGGGAATACTAATATTTATTTTTTAAAANGGTTTGACGGGGCACTGTGTAGGCACCATTGTAGGTGAAAAAACAATATCTTATTTCTCTTTGAAAATATGTTTTTTCTAGATAGAAGGTGTTGAGGATGTAGTGGTTGTAGCGGTCTTCTGTGCATCCTTTGAACAGACTGTGAAGAGGATGAATTTTTCATTATGAGAGATTACCTTGCAGCACTGTTTTGGTGGAGCAGTAGTCGGAACTACCTCTGGTATCCTATAGAGCTGACCTCCCAAAGTAATAATGACACTACGAGGTCTAGACTCATAGAAAACATGACGTCTCCACATATATGGTTGGCCCAAAACAACATCACACACATCAAGAGGGGCAACATCACACACTACGTCATCCTTGAAGGGTTGGATGCCATAGGATAGACGACACTGCTGGCTGACACAAAGATCTCGTCCTTGGTGAAGCCACCTGATGTTGTATGGTTGCGGGTGTGGTGTTGTCGACAACCCCAACTGTTTGACAACCTTAGCTGATATGAGGTTCTTTTGGCTGTCATTATCAACAATGAAATGCAACAGAGTCCCTTTCACTCACATCTGTGAATGGAAGAGGACCTCCCCTTCTTCAGGATCTAATGATTCTTCTGGTTGAATTGTTGTAGTCGCGACCGTAGTATTTCGGTCTGCGTCGATGATCTTCCTGTTTTCAATATTTTCTGGATCGAATTCTGAATCAGGGTTCAGCTCCGTGTCTTTGACCTCGACCACCAATGATTGTTTCTAGTGACATTCATCGGTGTTGTGCCAGGGGATTTTGTGGAAGTCACACCACTTCCCAATGTCATTCTTCGTCTTCCCTTTACCCTTTTTTCCTATGTCTTGGACTGGTTGTCTAGAGGCTATTGAATAGGGTCGTCTTTACCATGCTTTGGTTATTGCATATTTGCAGACCTAAAATCCCATTTTTTCTGGTGCCTAAATTTCTGCTCGATTTTTACAACATATCAATAGGCAGCTCCCAATGATGAGATGTTTAGGAAATCCATTTCGGTTTGGATGTACCTATGCAAATCCCCATGATATTTCAGAACCAGATGTCGCTCAGAGTCTTTGATACCTATCTTGGTGCGCAAGGTATGGAAAGTATTTGTGAACTCCGACACTGTTTGGCTCTTCTCTTGTCGCAGTGTAGTCCATCTCATATACTGGTCTTCATAGTTATCAATAGGATAGTACTGTTGTTTGACCGCATCCACAAAAAAATACCAAGTGGGCTCAGCCCCATATATTCCAGATTCCTCTGTGGAAATTTGTTCCCAGTAAGTTTCCCAGCAATGTTTCACATGGGGGAGAGCCTTGAGGAGTGCGAAGGTGATATTTTCCTTGTCAGAAAAATTTTGAACAGAGAAATAACCTTCTAATAGATTTAACCATTTTTCTAGGGCATCTGCATCTATTTGACCTTCAAATATGGGATTATCAAAATTAACTTGTACCTTGAAGGGAGAGGTTCCTCCAAAATGGATACTTGATGAAGATGTGCATGTTGCTATCGGCAGGCATTGAAGGTTGTGTGCAAAATTATCCATCATTTCGTCCCTCTATCGAACGAGAGTTTTCGCAATCAACATGTTAATAGAATCTTTTTCTTCGTTGTTTTTCTTTTCTACTGCCATCGAGGGTTTCTTGGGAATGCAAGAGTGATTGTCTTCAAGAGAGACAAGCTCGAGACCCAATTGGCTATACTCAGACCTGGTCAGGGACATGCGCTGAAAAATGATCAAGAGCAGCCAACTCTGATACCATTGATCTAGATTATTTTCGGAACGAAATGAAAGAAGAGAAATTACAATGAAATACTCATGAAAATTGCCAGAAATGGAGAAATACAACAATACTTGATTTCTATTAATGAAATAATTTTACAGAGTGTAAAAATACAGAGTGCAAGACTCGCTAGAATGGTGGCAACTTTATCTCTGAGAAGAGATGTGACAACTATGTTCATTCACAAGAAGATGATTACAATGAGGCTCTGAAGGCCTTTTTATGATAAACATGAATGCCAAAACCCTAGACATCCAAAAACCTAACCCTAGGAGATGAAACGCCAAAAGTCATGTGGGTCATGTTTGGGTAAGTTAGTACATTAACTTCTCGGAGTCGTAACTTTTGCATACGATCTCCGTTTTAGGCACATGATAGCTCATTGGAAAGAACTTTTCAAGAACTACGCATTATGATGTAAAAAATCTAACTTCGTCTACAGTTTCATTGTGACATACCAAAAAAGCATTGTTTAGGGCCCTAAAACAACCCTGGAAGTACAACAAGATGTGTTGACATGAAAACATACAAAATAAGCCAGTTGGATTAGGTGGGAGGCCACCAGTATTCACATGGAATATGTGTAGGGATTCAGACAACCGCAAAAGTGTAGAACCCACAATTACAAAGAAGCACAAAAGAACGTTGTGAACTAAAAACTGATAAGATGAGCCGGTTGGAATAGGTGGGTGGCCACCAATATCCACCTAGATCATTTGAGGTCCATCTTTTGGGCCTGGAGTGTTGATTTGTGTGGTCTGGGTCAACACTTTAAGGTCCTATGCTTGGGAATGTAGTAATTTGACGTCTCTCTTTTGGATGCAGGGTGGTGTATCATGATTTATGGCTGTAGGATTACATCAGTTATTTAGTCTCCCTGGTTCTGGTTCTAGCGTGGATTGTATGCCGCTCTAGCATCGTCCATCTAGCCTATGGATTTTTCTTTGGGGTCTGCCTCTACTGCTCTTTCACGACAGAGTTTGATTCTTTTCTCGATTACTTTGCTTTCTGCTGATGTTGTTGGATGTTGGTTTTTGGGTTCCCTCGGTCCTTCTTTCTTGTCGGTAGGGCTCCTCTCTCTATACTCATATTTGGATGTATATTTCATTTTCCTGAGGCTTTTTAGTCTATTTGTTGATGCTGGTTTATATCAACCTGTTTCACAAATACAAGGTTTTCCTTATATCTTCAGAATGTAATTTTGGTTTCTAATGAAATAAAAATTACACTTTTTTCCGAGAAAAAAAAATAATCCATTAATTTATTGTAATATTTCCCTACTAAATGGGAATACTAATATTTATTTTTTAAAAGGAGACCGACTATAATTTAACTAATTTTTTCCTCACATTTTTGTTACTTAGAAATAGTTTAACTTGATATGTATCCTTTAAAAAAATTCACATTATTTTTTCAAAAAGATAACTGTCGTAGAATTTGGAAAGTGCAAACATGGAGTGTGTTAATAATTAAATTTAAATTAGAAATAATAAATTTATATACTTTAATATTAAATTATAATTTAATTAAAATAATTAAAAGATTACGAAAATAATTTAAATATATATTATATTTGCTATTTTTAAAATTATTTAAGTTCTCTTATTTTTAAGAGAAACATAATATATATTTTTATTAAAAAAAGGCTATGTCGAAGCTAACAACGTTCATACATAGTCCAAATTGATTTGTAAGTTAGAGATAGCTCTACATTAACTAGCATACAAATTATGATTGACACTTGACTAGTATTTCAAATACTTCGGCACATGGATTGTATACAAAATTGACTCAACAACTTTGTTGTTTTGAAATACATAAAACATTAAGGAGGTACATTGTCATGAATTTCTTGGCTAGCCAATTTTCTCTACCCCATAGGGGTGAATAGAATGAGGGTAGTCAATTTTCTCTACTTCCATGGGGTGAGATATTGTCCTCATGTATCCTTTTCCCTGACATATAAGTGTTGTTGAATATTAATAGACATATAAGTGTTGAATATTAATAGAACCCTGACTGTTTGAAGTGAGAGAAGGGGATCCATTACCATGTTATATTGTTGTAGTTGGAGAAGATTCATGATGCTAGCCACATTCTCCATTGGAGAATGTGGCTAGCATCATACCAATTATAATAAATAAATAAAGTGCAAGATTTATCCTAAACACTCTTGAACTACTTAATCATACTTAATTGCCCATTATACTAATAAAAAAAATATAACATATATCTAATAATAAAAATATATTTACAAGTATGTAAATGTATAAAGTTTCCATTAAATATAATAATTTTAAACAAATAATCCCTTATCTTTAAACATAAAATGCTAATGTCTGAAATGTATAATGTTTGCATTAAATATAATAATTTTAATCAAATAATCCCTCATCTTTAAACATAAAATGATAATGTCTGTGAAATCATTACAGCTCTAAAGCAATATTTACAAATTAATAATAATTTATTAAATAATAATAACATTTTTTTCAAAATTCAAATGGTTTTAAACCAATATTTACATATTAATAATAATTAGTTTAATAATAATAAATTTTTCCGGTCAAAATTCAATTTAGCGTTGTACTTTTATAATAAAATTCTCTTTGCCAAAATTTAATTTAGCGTTGTACTTTTATAATAACATTCCTTTTAATTTAATTTAGCGTTGTACTTTTATAATAACATTCCTTTTAATTTAATTTAGCGTTATACTTTTATAATAACATTCCTTTTGTTAAAATTCAATTTACCGTTTTAACATTCATTTTGTTAAAATTTAAATGGTTTTAAAACAATATTTACATATTAATAATAATTAGTTAAACAATAATAACATTCTTTTGGTCAAAATTCAATTTAATGTTATACTTTTTATAATAACATTCCTTTTGTTAAAATTCAATTTCCGTTCTACTTTTTAAAAAAGTAGATACATAAAATTGAATAATATCTCTTTCTAATAAATCTCTACAAAAATATTTTAAAAATAACAAAATTCCCATCTATCAAATTCATTCTTCTTGGTACAATAATTATTTAAGTACAATGTATATTTATACATTAAAAATTTGGCATTGTCTTTCCCTTGTGTAACCTAATTAAATCAAAATTTAAATAGGTAAGTAAAATTTATTATCATGATTTTTTATTTTATAAAAAAATAGAAGAAATATATATATGTGTGATGATGATTAGTCCATGAAGTGATTACTTGTGATTCTTTAGAATTTTGTTTCTCTGCTAGAAAAGCATTAAGAGAAGCTTTCCAAGATCACCATACTTTTGTTCCCCGGATGGGGTGACACCCGACAATTCATTGACACTGGGCTTAGCACTAAGACATAGCATAAATGCTGATGGCCACCACCCACCAGCCCTGCATTTACAATGGTAGACGGCCATAACAACAGTTATACGGTGGAGAGACACCTCCCTCGCGCGAACACTCTCGCTCACAACGCACTCAGCATGACAGGGTATATGGAGGGCCAGGTGACTTCGGCCTTTGGCAATTTGTTTTTTCATGTGCCTAGACAGAGTGGGTCTGCTCTTACTTCGGCTCTCCTCATCGTATGGGAGCTCTGGTGTAGCCTTGTATCCTTCTTGTCCCGGCTCACTCCCATCTCGCTGCAATTTGTTGAGGAAATTCCCAGCAATTTGTTTTTTCATGTGCCTGGACAGAGTGGGGCTGCTCTTGCTTCGGCTCTCCTCATCGTCTGGGAGCTCTGGTGCAGCCCTGTATCCTTCTCGTCCCGACTTACTCCCATCTCGTTGCACCCTCACGGTATCGTCATCTATTCCCTGGCAATTATGACCAGAAAGCGGGGCAGGCCTCGCCGTGGCTCGGCATGGTACACCCACAAGGCGCAGCGACAAAGGAAGGAGAAGCTGGAGCATGCTCTGGCGATGGTGACCTCCATTCTCCGAAAGAAGGCTCGAGCTGAGCAATTGGCTCTGCATGCCATCATTGCGGAGACAGGAGTCGAATGTAGCAGTGAAACCACGACAATTAAGCTTGGAGACAGGTAGGAGGATGGTGTTGCAGACGCGTTTCCCACCTATTACATGGAAGAAATTCCGTTCATGGAGGACTTGACGACCACCCCGGAGCCCCAAGCCATGGAGGCGAAATACCAGGATGGAAGCGGCCCAAAAATTGCTCTGGCAAATGACATCCCCGGGTGCATTGTTGAGGAAATTCCCTGGCCGGGTGATTATAGCCCCACCAGCCATGATATGCAGGCAACGTTCGAGGAAGAAACGCGGGATAAAACCAGAGAAGAAGCGAACGTGGACAAGAATAGCTCAGCGAGGAAGGAAGTAGTGGATGGTGCAGAGCTGACGGAGCTCGAAGCTAGAATTGGAGCGACCGTGGAATTAAGGGATGTATCCCTCAACGACGTGGGTAATGGCTTGCACGGTTCTCTCCTCTGTGCAGAGCATCTGGCTCTGGTGTTTGAACTCCGAGGCCACATGGCAGACCTGGAGCATAGAGCCCTTCTCATGGGCCAGCGTCTGGACCTGCTCCTTGATGCGTACTCCAATGTTCCAGCTAACCGGAAGTGTCCTCTCTGCGCACAGGCTTTTTCCATCCCGACTGGGTCCACGTGGCGAACAAGCAAGGGCGACAGGTCACCGAGTATCTAGGTCTTCTATGCTTTTTCTATTTCTTAGTTTTATCATGCTACTGTTATATGTCCATTTGGACTATAGCCATCTGTCCCGGTTTCCTCCGAGCAAGACAGATGCTATTTTGTTTCTTGTTTTATCATGCTACTGTTATGTGTTCTCCAAACTATGCTGGTTTCCGGTAAACGACAGCATTTTTGGTGACTCAGACTTATATTTCTGTACATTTTGTCAAAGTTTCTTTGATAAATTAATATAGCAAGTTCCACATTTTTTACTCCAAAAAAAAGAAGATCACCATACTTTTGTTAAGAAGTTAGAAAAATTGATAGTGTGATAAATATTTTGACAATGAAATCTAATATAAATATAGGCCGAACAATTTAAGAGAAAATATTTTTCATATATATATTATCTTTATTTTATAATAATTAATAAATATTTTTAAAATTTAAAATTATATATTTTATTTTATTAATATTTATATATATAATTATTTATTTGAAAAAAATTCCTTATATTTTATTTCTCTTTTAACCATACATTATAATGATTCATTTTTAAAAATATGATTTTTCACATATTAATAAATCTTTTTTAATTCCTTTTCTTATAATCTTTTCCATAATATCTCACTACCTTGGTGAGAATGGATAAATTGTTTACATTATGTTGATATCCTTAATTTTTTTTGTTGTTGCAATTGCAGTGGCCCACTTAGAATAGCTACCTTCTTGTAAAGTTGTTTCATAAAATGTGTATTATTATCTATATAATTACAAGCTAACTCTTAGTCTTGTGGATTTGTTTTCTTTCTAGTTCAGTTTATTTATTTAATTTTTAATAGACATATTAATTCTGTTATAAACTATTACATACATATAATCAAATAAATGTGATTTCCTTTTAATGTTTATTTTCCATTTTGACAGACATTAAATAAGACATACATTAGATAAAGTTGATTTTTTTTATTTACTTTTTATAGACATATTAATATTGTTACAAACTATTACATACATATAATAGATTAAATGTGATTTCCTTTTAGTGTCTATTTTCCATTTTGGCAGACATTAAACAAGACATTAGAAAAGGTTCATTGTAATATTTTTTTATACTATTAATTAATATATGGAGTAGTTTAGTTTAACGTTTTTTAATAAAAAAAATGATATTATTATGTGAATGTTTTATAAAATATTTTTAATAGAAATTAGAAAAGGCTGATTGTACCATTTTTTACACTATTAATATATGAGTAGGCTTAATTTTTTTTAATAAAAAAATGATATTGTTAGGTGAATGTTTTATAAAATAATTTATTTTAATATTTTATTAAAAA
>JZKD02S1863390.1:49932-62839 GCA_000966675.3 Picea glauca | reverse complement strand
ATATATATATATATATATATATATATATATATATATTAATAAAATTGATTTTTCTATATTTAATATTTTAATTAAAAATTTTAATTTACATAATATTTCAATATTTTAATTAAAAATATTGATTTACATAATATTTAAATCGTAAAAAATTTATAATCAAGAATCTTACTCTTAAAAATAGTCTTTTATAATAACAATGATTATTAAGAATTGACATTGTGTTCAAGATAGATGCTTTTTCTATTAAGAGATGGGGCATTGTTTATATTGGATGTATATATCACTTGGTCTTTTTTTAGTTTTGATAGGTAAACTATAAAAAAAAATAATCTCTTTGTGAGGATACATTGATTCCATTTACACAAATGACCACATGATATAAAAAGAATCGAACTAATAAAGGTTTTGTCAATGCTCCACTTTCATTAGCCCAAGTTACATCACATAGAAAAACAATAATTAATAAATCCAATAACCTATAAAATATTTAGTTTCGAATACACAACTAATGATGTGAACTTGAGTGCCATATTTCAAATTTTTAATAGTTTTTGTTTTCATGATTTAAATGTCTTGTAATAATCAAAGATAATATATTTTAGTGCATTGTCTAAAGGTCTTGGACCCACAAGTGAGAAGCGAGGAGTTTTTCACCGATGACCAAGTTTCAATTTCCATGAGGGAATTCAACACCTAAGGTTTCCATGGTGCCACGCAGAGGTAGTGGTCAAATGTGTGAGGCTTTCATTTCTCTCCTCATGCACACATAAGTGGATCAAATCCCACTCACTTTTCATCCTTAATATTGGACACTAATTGTTAAGGCTACCACAATAATTTTTAACATGGGCTTGAATGAGAACATCCATACACCAAGAAACCTTAGCTATTTGCAACCCTAGCCATGAGGGAGAGTGTAGCTACATCGAGGCTCTTTCATTAAACCCTAGAAGAAAAGGATTCTAAGTGTAGATAACCTAGGCCTAGGACATCTCCTTCTTCTTGATTTATGGATAGTATGGCTAGCTTTAAGAAATAAGAGGGTGTAGCTACGGCTAGGCTCCTTCTTCCCTATCAATGGCTGAAAATTTCTCTATCAGGGGACATGAGACAAGGACCTACTTGTGTGCTTGTCACCTAGGGTTTTATTTAGCAAAAAATCATAAACACATGCAAGAAATTAGAGTACAACCATTCATTCAAGAAGTTTTGCAGAAAAATACTTACAGATCACCAAGAAATAACCATGCAAACCCTAGTTGTAACACCTTCCTTCAAGAGAAATGCCAAATTATGCCAAAAATGTCTTCCTTCAACAAGTGCGCCTCACTAAATCAGCCAAATACCCAATAGAGGGCGCAAATTTCAGACCTCCTTATGGAGTGAATGAATGATGATGAAAAAATGAAGGAGAAAATACTCCATTTATACAATATCATGACCGAATTTTACCTTTTAGGTCATGTAAAAGGTCGACAAGGCCAAAATACCAAAATCATATTGTTTTACATTAAATTGTCAAAGTAAATCGTAAATCAAGCTAAAAAGAGAGTAAAATTCCCTCCAAGGGAGATGTTAGCCCCTTTTTGGGCAGATGGGGTCTCCTGGAGCAAAACGTTAGCACTCCTTGGGCTTCTCCAACCTGCCACACGTGCCACTCCTGCCTAGTCTGCCCCCCAAAACGTCCATGATGTTGGGTGACATCATGGTCAAGATGGTGACGTCCTAGGCCTCCCAAGGCCAATGTTCCACTAAGAAAGGGTCAATCCCCCCTAGGTCAAGCTCTATGGGGGTGCCTCTGGTGGAACGTCCTCTTCTCCTCTGGTGCAAAGCTCTAGATCCATTTCTATCCTGTATTAGCCCCTTGATGGGTTATCAACATCCACCTGATGGGCTCTTCAGCCCCATGGAGGTCCGAACTAATCATATCCCCATGTGTACCGGTCCAAGATGGTACCTGACCATCAGGTATGGTCCTGCACATCAAAATATATGCCCTCCATGGGCTCATCAGTCACAGGGATCATAGCAATGTCAATCACATTAAATCATCAATATTAATAAACACATGCATAAAACCCCTAATAGATCAGTGAATAGCTCAAAGACGTTACACAAACCTACTATACAAGTTTGGGAAAATGGAAGACATCCTATTGGGCTATTGTACATTGAATAAGGGAAGTTCCCAGAACAGACCCCTTCCAAGTCATGTAAGTGGATGAAGTGGTCAAGGGATGTCTAAGCAGGTGGGTGTAATGAAGGCCAAGGATGCACGAAGTTACCTATGGGTGCCTTTGTAGAAGGCAAGTTGTACCTGTCATGGACACAATTCTTTCCAAGCCCATTCATGCCTTTTATTCTTTTTTGTTATTTTATTTTTTATTGCTTCTTCTTTCTTTTTTGCTCAAGAGAAAATCAGGGGACACTGTATTGGCATGATGACCAGTGGTGACAACAATACCCACAAGTACTTTCACAGAAATGAGAAGGTTGGCTTGTGATGAGACCCCCTTTCCCTTGGCTATGCAACCAAAGGTCACTGCCCTGGTGTGGTAACCAGCGGATGGCAATGTCATACTGCTAGGTACCCATGGACCTACTAGGCTGGCTCCTGATGAGACCCCTTATCCTCTGGTTAGGTCTTGTTTTATTATTCTTTAGGCTCCCTCTTGTTTCTTGTTGAGACACCCTTTATTGCTTTCTCGGGGATCCCTGGGCGAAGCATCTCGAGGTTTTATTCTTAGTCTTTTATCTTTTACCAGCTTTCTTTTACCTTCTAGGCCTTTAGCCCCTTCTTCCCACTAAATAAGGTGCAACCCTAGAAAAATGTCAACCCAGTGCCCGGACAAGTGGAATGGGACAGGTGAGCGAAAAACAAGATGGAAAAGTGAAACTATAAAGGGAGCGGACGATGGATTTTCAGAGACAACCCCCAGTGGCTAACCAAAACCAATAGACACATGCTTACTAGGACATCCTGTCAATCCCCAAAACATGGTCAAGTGGGAAAGTGTAAGGCCCAAGCAATTGTTAGAAATAAAAGGAATCAGATGCATACATTCAATGGTTTTGATGATCAAAGTGACACATACCATGATACCTGAACTAATTACCTCATGAAGCAAGAACCCTCTCTGACATAGGACCAAGCCGATGGTGGTGGAGGTTGTTGTTGCTAGTGACAGGATAAAGATGCTGGAAGAGAGAAAAGGTGGGCCCTCTAGGGCCATGCTGAAGTCAATCCTGCTCTCGGTACTCCATGTTTAGGACCTGTGGGCCTCGAGACATTATCTCCTAGTTATCCCTGAAAGTGGGGGATAAAATCTGGCTCCAACTCGGGGACATGTGTTCATCATAGAGTGCATGAGAACCTTAGTATCTCTGGCATAACCTATTGACTTGCTTGATCTCGATAGAAGTATCAGTAACAAAATTGGGGTGGTAATGCCACCCCAACATACATATATATATGCTGAAATAAAACAATCAATAAAAGTTCACCAAAATACTTACTTGTTGGCTGGATGTTGAGTGTAGTCAAACAACCAGTGAAGCCAATCCAATAGTGTCCCACAATACCTGCCTTTGTGCTTCATCATAAAACAAAACAATGACAAATCAAGCACAAAAATGACATGGGTTAGAGCATATATCGTATCATCGGAAATCATAAAGTCTAACTCATGGAGGCAGGTGGGAGGGATAAATTCTTTCCATGTCCATCTCTAAGGAAAGCACACAATCCACCTCTAAAAGGGGTCATGAAAAGACCAAGGTTCAGAACACTGACTCAAAAGGTATGCACACTGGCTACCTAGGACGTTCTCACACTTTGAAGTCTAGAAAGGGATCGAAAAAGATCTAGCAGATGATTGGCAAACTGTTAAGGGAAAGTTGAAAAACCGAGATAACGGACACAAACTTGCAGTATCCAACCAACCCTTGGACTCTAGGGTTTGCATAAGAGGAAACTCATTACAAAAGATATACTTCCCAACTACACCTCTAAAGCAAGGTAAAGTAATAACAGGCGGCTAGATTGAAAAGTCATGAGAATCATTCTTTAGGCAAACAATGTTCTTATTTGTATCAAAATCCGAGCACAATGGTGGTTGATAATCATTTTCATAAGATAAATCTATGTGCTCGGATAAGTACTCATCAAAGACCTCAAGGTAAGACCAACAGGCAAATATGGTACTTGGTTAACCTTGGGTGTTTGGGGAGCATCGACAAAAATCTCATCTCCTTGTTGCCACTGGTCAAGAGTAACTTGCTTTGATAATTGCAAAGGCAACACTTGGAGATGACTCTCTATGTCATAGATGGGATCCATATCATAACTAACTGCATCCCACCTATGTCTCCCAACATCTATGAACTCATCAATGTTATCAGCTATGTCATTATCAGTATCATAACATGCATGATTTGAAGCATTCTCATTTATCTCTTCCTCATCTTCCTCATCACAAAGTAGAGCATCATCGAATCCTAGGAGAGGAGGGAAAATTATTGTTTCTTCTTGTGCAGGAGCTTTGAGGACTCTGGTGCTTTTAGCATGTGTTATGTTCTCATCCTCATGAATCACCCCTTCATCTTCAATTGTGCAACAAGGAAGGTTTACTTCTTCAGGGGATTCTATTTCTCCTTCATTTTATGAATCAAGGAACAAAGTGTCATCGGTATCCTGAAAAGGGAAATGACTAACCTCATCAAACTTTTGTTGTGAAGGAGAAATAGGCTCTTGGATGGCCTCATCAGAAGGAGGAGCACAGGTTGATACTTCATCGTCTTGCTTAGGTTTTTGCTCCTTAATCACGTCCTCATTCTGCTGGTTGAAAAAATGTTCCCTTTTTTCTTGGGGATCATCAATAAAGGTTTCAAAGGAAACCAGTTTTATCGAGCTAAGAGTGTCCATGGTACGGTCATTGGTTCTGGACAAGGAGAGATTCCTCTCGATTCGAATGGCCATGTTGTGAGCTTATGTAATTGTTTTTGGACTCTTTTTATTTAGGAGGAAGCTTAAGTGCCCTAGAAGTCCATTGGTATAGAGATACACGAGGTACTTTCCTTTAGGATAATGGCTTTCATAAATATGGTACAACAACCTCTAAAACCTAAACCCGAAAACTCTGACAGTCTCATCCTTTGTTTGTTTTATGCATTCAAGACCTCTCAACAATGATTGTATATCTTCCAATTTCATAACCCACCTTGCAAGGAAGATTTCTTCAAATTGATCCATAGATGTGATGATGGGAGCTTGAAGATTATCATACCATCTTCTAGCCTCTCCATGCAGAGTGGCAGAGAAGAGTTTCATTACCAAGTCTTCAGCCTCATCACTGATAGGGTGGTATTGAAAGAAATCCCATAATTTTCTCATGTGATAATCGAGACTTTCTCCATCGATGCCAACGAATCTAGGGAGCCATTCTTTATAACAAGGGGGCATTTTTCTAGGATATCCCAAGATTTTACTCATGTCCAAAGGTTTGTAGTTCCCCAGATTCCATTGTGAAGTCATAGTTGGCTTCGTCATCAATGGAGTTTCCAGATAGTTTTCTTGAAACTATCAAAACATAAGGGAAAACACTCGAAGTGGAGTCGCCAGGTAAGCTTGTAAGATAAAGACTATAGGAGCAAGGCTTACCGAAAAAGTGTCATCTGAGGAAGGTTTGAATCTGTGTTCCCCAGCAACGGTGCCAAAATGTTATCGTACAGTTCGTAGCAAGGATAGAAGGCTTGATATTTCTAGGTCAAACTGACAAAACATGAACCTATCCCACCCAATGTCACCACGATGGGGAGGTTCTTTATATTTAGGGAGGTGAGGCCCAGGGGAGACATCCCCAGTGACCTGGGGTTTTGAGGAGGCAAGAGGATAATAAGACAAAGATAAGGAATCCCCCCCTCACAAGTCACCACCGAGAAGATAGTCCGGCCAAAGGCAAAATTAAAGTAAACCCCCAAAGAAAGTACACCTGCCTAGAACAAAGCAACATCGAACTGACATATGCAAGCTATATCTCAATGGGGTTAGTACTTCAAATAATATATGACTATCATGAATAACATATAAGCAATTAGCAATACATGTTGACGAAGTCAATGTTTATCAATAGCAATGAAAATTATAACACTTCACCAATAAATATCGGAACAATATGGCATTCAATGTAACCAATCAATATTTCATTCAATAAATGCCTTAACCATTAATCAATTGCTCATAAACAAAAACATCTAGCTGCACTAATGATGTAATAGCCAAGGATGACATCAACACTTAGGGTTAGTAGGTTAGTTAAGGTTAGGGTTAGTGTAGTTAGGGTTTTAAATTCAATGTTTTGAGAGTGTTTGGATCAAATCCACTTCAATGCATGAGGTCTTAGGATCAGTGCCTTAGGGTTTAATGGAGTCAAAAGTGAAGGACGTAGGAGTTGAAGGAGACAAAAGGTCAAACAACTAAGGACTAGAGGGAGAAGTCTTGAGGTGTTGCTAAGGCAAGGCCTCAAAAATCAAAACCCTAGGGGAGAGAGGCTCACTCCGGTGTTGCTATGACAAGGCATCGTGCTCTCTCCTCCTTCCTTAGGTCAACTAGAAAACAACTAGCTGGTAAATGAAGCATGAAACCAAGAAATAAAATCTAATGAGGGAGAGTGTTGCTACAACAAGGCTCTTTCATTAAACCCTAGAAGAAAATGGCCCTAAGTGTAGATAACCTAGGCTTAGGATGTCTCCTTCTTCTTGATTTCTAGATAGTACGACTAACTTTAAGAGACAAGAGGGTGTAGCTACGGCTAGGCTCTCTCTTCCCTATCCATGGCTGAAAATTTCTCTATCAGGGGACATGAGACAAGGACCTACTTGTGTGCTTTTCACCTAGGGTTTTATTCAACAAAAAATCATAAACAAAGAAATTATACTACAACCATTCATTTAACAAGTTTTGCAGAAAAATACTTACAATTCACCAAGAAATAACCATGCAAACCCTAGTTGTAACACCTTCCTTCAAGAGAAATGCCAAATTATGCCAAAAATGTCTTCCTTCAACAAGTGCACCTCACTAAATCGACCAAATACCCAAGAGAGGGCGAAAATTTCAGACCTCATTATGGAGTGAATGAGTGATGATGAAAAAATGAAGGAGAAAATCCTCCATTTATACAATATCATGACCTAATTTTACCTTTTAGGTCATGTAAAAGGCCGACAAGGCCAAAATACCAAAATCATATTGTTTTACATTAAATTGTAAAATTAAATCCTAAATCAAGCTAAAAAGAGAGTAAAATCCCCTCCAAGGGAGACGTTAGCCCCTTTTTGGGTAGATGGGACGTCCTGGAGCAAAACGTTAGCCCTCCTTGGGCTTCTCCAAACCGCCACACGTGCCACTACTGCCTAGTTTTCCCCCCAAAACGTCCATGATGTTGGGTGATGTCATGGTCAAGATGGTGATGTCTCAGGCCTCCCAGGGCCAGCGTTCCACTAAGAAAGGGTCATCCCCCCTAGGTCAAGCTCTGTCGGTGTGCCTTTGGTGGAAAGTCCTCTTCTCCTCTGATGCAAATCTCTAGATCCATCTCTATCCTGTATCTGCCCCCTGATGGGGTATCAACATCCACCTGATGGGCTCTTCAGCCCCATGGAGGTATGAACTGATCATCTCCCCATGTGTACCAGTGCAAGATGGTACCTGTCCATCGGGTATGGTCCTACACATCAAAAGCTACGCCCTCCATGGGCTTATCAGTCACAGGGATCATAGCAATTTCAATCACATTTCATCATCAATATTAATAAACACATGCATAAAACCCCTAATAGATCAGTCAATAGCTCAAAGACGTTACACAAACCTATTATACAAGTTTGGGAAAAGGGCAAGGCATCCTATTGGGCTAGTGAACAATACATAAGGGAATTTCCTGGAAGAGACCCCTTCCAAGCCATGTAAGTGGATGAAGTTTTCAAGGGATGTCCAAGCAGGTGGGTGTAATGAAGGCCAAGGATGCAAGAAGTTACTTGTGGGTGCCTTTGTAGAAGGCAAGTTGTACCTTTCATGGACACAATTCTTTCCAAGCCCATTCATGCCTTTTATTCTTTTTTGTTATTTCATTTTTTATTGCTTCTTATTTCTTTTTTTCTCAAGAGATAATAAGGGGACACTGGCCTGTCATGGTGACCAGTGGTGACAGCGTCACCCACAAGAAATTTCATAGAAATGAGAAGGTTGGCTCTTGATGAGATCCCCATTCCCTTGGTCATGCAACCAAAGGTCACTGCCCTGGCGTGGTAACCAGCTAATGGCAATGTCATACTGCTAGGTACCCATGGACCTAATAGGTTGGCTCGTGATGAGACCCCCTATCCTCTGGTTAGGTCTTGTTTTATTATTTTTTATGGTCCCTCTTTTTTCTTGTTGAGAAGCCCTTTATTGCTTTCTCAGGGATCCCTAGGCGAAGCATATCAAGTTTTTATTCTTAGTCTTTTATCGTTTACCAGCTTTCTTTTACCTTCTGGGCCTTTAGCCCCTTCTTCCCACTAGATAAGGTGCAACCCTAGAAAAATTCCAACCCAATTCTCGGACAAGTGGAATGGGATAGGTGAGTGGGAAACAAGATGGAAAAGTGAAACTGTGAAGGGAGTAGACAATGGCGTTTCAGAGACAACCCCCAGTGGCTAACCAAAACCAATAGACACAGGCTTACTAGGACATCTTGTCAATCCCCAAAACATGGTCAAGTGGGAAAGTGTAAGGTCCAAGTAATTGTCAGAAATAAAAGGAATCATATGCATACATTTAATGGTTTTGATGATCAAAGTGACACATACCATGATACCTGAACTAATTACCTCATGAAGCAAGAACCCTCTTTGACACAAGACCAAGCGATGGTGGTGGAGGTTGTTGCTGCTTTTGATAGGATAAAGATGTTGGAAGAGAGAACAGGTGGGCCCTCCAGGGCCATGCTAAAGTCAATCCTACTCTATGTACTCTATTTCTAGGACTTGTGATCCTTAATACATGATCTCTTAGTTATCCCTGAAAGTGGGGTATAACACAACCTAGTCCTTCCAAGTTTTGGTTGCCTCTCTTTATAAGCCCACTTAGAAGCAATATTGATCCAAGTTTGTAAATAAATTGACTTCCATGCTTGAGGTCACACTCCCCCCCATAGATCTGATGCTTAAAACCATTGATCTAGATGAAAAATGACTCTTTGGATAGTTCATAGGATCATGTAAATCTCCTAGAGCAATGGACCTATGGATGCAAAAACATTGGATGGACATGATTAAAAGTAAGAAACTTATTTTTTTTGTCTGAGGGTTTTATGCATTTCTTTTTGGATTGAAAGAAGATAGATATTTCATCTTTTGGGATGGATCATACTTCATGGGTTTAAGAGGAATATATATATAAATCAACGGACTACACATTTTCACCCTAAGATTGATGTCCCCTTTACAGTCCCAATTTGGATACACCTTCCCCATATCCCACTACACTATTGGAATGATGAATCTATCATAGATTATTTGAAATACTCAGGGAAAAAATATTGACAAATTAGAGCCTAAATCCAACATTTATGGATGTGAAGCAATTTTTTTAGAAGTTGATTTGGAGAAAGGGATACAATAATCCATTTCCTTGACCATGGACAATTGAACCCATTTGCAAAACATTGAATATGACAATTTACTTTCAAGTGTAAAACCTATCATGAACACAAACACTTTGCCAAAGACTACAAGAAAATGATCCTCTCTGAAAAACCCCATTCTAGTGGGGTGGTCACAAGGAAAAAAACCCAGTAGCAACAATGTATGAAGAGGAAGAGGAAGGAAGAGATCCTAAGAAGATTGGTTGGAACCCAAACAGAGAAAAAAGAGAGGAAATAGAAACCAAAGAGAAACACTATGGAATTAAGACATCCTTGGATTCTATCTACCCTATTTATGGTACCGAATCCAAAATTACTTCAATTAAATGTTGAAAATAATCTCTTGGAATCGTAGAGGGTCGAGGAGTGATGGGAAATTAACAACAATGAGAGATAACATTAGACCAGGAAAGCCATCGATCCTCCTTCTTTAAGAGACAAAGATATAATAATATGCGATGTTAGAATTAGGAAACAAAAATTGGAAAAAATAGTCAAGGAAGGAAATTTAGTGCCATAGGAGCTCCAAGTGGAGTTTTCATTATTTGGGATCAATCCCAAATCAAAATGATATCATATCGGGTAACCTAGCACTAGATTTTAACTATCATGATTCACAATCCCTCCAAGAGAGGATTCTAGTTATTTAATATCTACACTCCATCTTAGCAAAGAGATAAACATGATTGTTGGAGTTTGATAAGAACAATGGGGGAGTCTCTCCCAAGACAAAATATCATCCTAGCTAGAGACCTCAACAATATGCTTTCCCGTGAGGATAATAAAAGGGTAATCTATATTATAGGTCAATTTAGAGAGATACTAGAAGATACGATATTAGATTGGGACCTTATGGACATTAAACCAATATAAGGAAGATATACCTAGACAAATAGATTCTTGGGTCTAGGAAACATAACAACTATATTGGATTGGTGTTTAGTTCAAAGTTGCATTCTAGTGGAAAACATTCAAGCCTTCTCTCAAATTTTTTCATAAGGGGTATCTAATTATAGGCATATTTCTCTTCTTTTGCAAGAAGAACACAACTAAATCCCAATCCTTTTAGATTTAACCCTACATGGCTCCAAGTTTTGAAGGAAATGGACCTAATCATTGAATCACAAAATACTCTGGTTATAGGATACTCCTTTTACTTTTGTGAATAAAAGCTCAATATTGTAAAAAAGAATATTAGAAAGGAATGAGATAAAGAACACCACCTCCAACCTTCTCAAGAAAGAAAAGAGTTGCAATGAAGGTTGATAGAGGTTCAACCTATCAAGTATGTTGTCCTAGGAATTCAAAAATGAGGTGGAGAATTGGAGAATAAAGTATATGATCCCATGGCTTTAGTCGGGGAAGAGAAATACTTCATTTTTCCACAAACAATACCATGATAGACAACAAAGAAATAATGTACAAGGGTCCACTCTTGAGAATGTGGAACAAAATAATTTGAGGCAATGTGGGAAGCAACCTACCAACACTTCAAATATTTGTATAAAAGGGAAGAACCAACAAACTATGAGGCTACAAAATTGATTCTCCAATAAGAATCATACGAGGACAATAAGAATTTTTCAGAAAGAATCATGGAGGAGGAGGTAATCAATGTAATTTGGAGCTTGGATCCTCACAAGGTCCTATGCCTTTATGGATTTACTATTCATTTTTTTAGAGCATGCTTGGAGATTATAAAGAAATATCTTTGTCACATGGTGAACAACTCAAAGTGGAAGACAACTTTAAGTATGTGAACTAACTCCTCATTGGATAGGGAAACTAACAAAATTAGTTAGGGGAACTAAATCCTCATTCAAAGTGTCGAGGAAATAAACCTCTCTCAAATTTTGGATGACACCCTATCATTGCAGGGTGAATTAGTGGTTATAGCCACGAGGTTAAAGAAGGTATTGGACCAATATATGGATGCATTAGGGGGGAAGATCAACAAATCTAAGACTAACATTTATGGGTGGAACATATACCCTCAAATTCTTCAAAGAATCACTTGAGTTTTAGAGTTCTCCAACTAAGGTTCATGTACTTTTTTTCATTACATTAAAATTCTAATAGATTAAAATCAACCCAAGGTAGTTGATTCATTTTCTGTTCTCCAAAAAATTAAAGGAAAAAATGCAATAATGGGGATCCCAATGGTTAAACCCAATAAGCCATCTAACTCTAATTAGGTGAATTTTGACCTCTCTATCATTGTGTCAAGGGTCAATCCTCCTATGATCTAGTTGGAGTCATGCAAAAAAGAGGGAAATAAATAAGAAAGTTTCTCTAGCAACGAGAAAAATCTCACTCAAAAACTTTCGATTTTGTAAACTGAAACACTATTAGAGC
Organism: Picea glauca; assembly: GCA_000966675.3. Taxonomy (NCBI): domain Eukaryota; kingdom Viridiplantae; phylum Streptophyta; class Pinopsida; order Pinales; family Pinaceae; genus Picea; species Picea glauca. The sequence continues at coordinate 50,804 of JZKD02S1863390.1, read as the reverse complement.
TCCTTTACAATAAAGAATATTGGATTTAGAGAGATCCACCCTCAATGAGCTTGGCCCTTCACACAAAATACTATGGAGGCTTATTTATGGAAAAAAGGAATGGTGGAAATGGTGAGAACAAGCCAACTCTTAGTCTTGTGGATTTGTTTTCTTTCTAGTTCAGTTTTTATTTATTTATTTTTTATAGACATATTAATGTTGTTATAAACTATTACATATACATAATAATTAAATGTGATTTCCTTTTAATGTTTATTTTCCATTTTGACAGACATTAAACAAGATATTTTCCATTTTGACAGACATTAAACAAGACAGACATTAGACAATGTTGATTTTTTTGTATTTACTTTTTATAGACATATAAATGCTGTTACAAACTATTACATATACAATAAATTAAATGTGATTTCCCTTTAATATTTATTTTCCATTTTTGCAGACATTAAACAAGGTTGATTTTTTTTATTTACTTTTTATAGACATATTAATGCTGTTACACACTATTACATACACATAATAGATTAAATGTGATTTCCTTTTAATGTTTATTTTCCATTTTGACAAACATTAAACAAGATATTTTCCATCTTGACAGACATTAAACAAGACAGACATTAGACAATGTTGATTTTTTTGTATTTACTTTTTATAGACATATAAATGTTGTTACAAACTATTACATACACAATAAATTAAATGTGATTTCCCTTTAATATTTATTTTCCATTTTCGCAGACATTAGACAAGGTTGATTTTTTTGTATTTACTTTTTATAGACATATTAATGCTGTTACACACTATTACATACACATAATAGATTAAATATGATTTCCTTTTAATGTTTATTTTCCATTTTGAAAGACATTAAA
>JZKD02S1863390.1:7028-24448 GCA_000966675.3 Picea glauca | reverse complement strand
CTGTTTTGTTCTAGATCGAGGTGGATCTAGGGAGATCGGTTTGTGTCCGCACTCACAGATTTATCCAATAACAAGATGAAGCAGAGATCAAGGGATCTCGTCCCACTTTCGGGTCCCTTTTTGGGTTTTGGGAATATGTAATGGAAAAGGGATGTCGGCTCGTGGGTTTACCCACGCTTAGGCCCATTTTGTATGTATAAATAGACATATAGGCATCTAGTAGAAGGAGCGAAGTATTGTGTTGTATCTATGTGATATAGGCTAACTGCCAAGAAGGGATTTGTTTGATCGAGGTCTTTGTGCATTCTGTATAGACTTGCAGAGCTTAGTGCAAGTCCCTGTGTGAAGACATAGAAGGCTTTGTACTGAAAGGCAAGGAAGAAGGATCTAGCGGGCTGTGCAGATCTTCTGTCCTGTGTGAAGTAAGGGTTCTTATGACTTTGTTCTTGTAACCGATTGACTGACGATGATATAGAAGAGTATTTGGTGGACGTAGCCCTAGGGTGGGGGTGAACCATGTAAATCTGTTTGTTATGCTTTGTGCCTTGACTTGTTGTGCTTATCTTTGCTTTTGCTAAGTGCTTTGATATATTTAGATGGATATATTTATGCTTTGTGATTATTAGATAGGTATGCATAGTAGATCTGATATGTATGAAGATACTTAGTGCTGAACTACTGGATCTGACCTGTTTACTGTTGCTAAGTGCTAAGTTACCTTAGATCGAAGTGACTATTGCGATGCTCTGTGCTATCTGCGAAGTATAATAAGGACTGACTATTGATGAATAATTGATGCTAAGTTCTCTATAAGCGATATAATCATAGATATGTGTCCCAGCTAAGGTTGCATACATTTGAGTCCTGCAACCACCCCTGCCTCTACCTTGGGCGAGACTTCATTTGCTTTGCAGGTGTTGCTGAAAGGGCCGGTAGTTAGGGTTTTGTTGGTGTGATCTTGTAGCGTTGAACCCTGGGTTTGTCCCTGTGCCAACAAACGGTTCTGTTGCCGGGACCTGGAACTATGATTGCTGGGAACTCGGGAAGAAGAAGCTTTGTGCAAAGATTCATCCTGAAACTGTGAAAGCTCTGTGTGTGGATTTGTGCCCTAGTGCACATTAATCCACTTGATTTGAAAATCTCTGTGCTAAAGAAATGAAGGACATATCTGAAGAAAACAAGCGAGATCTGAATGCTTTGTTCTCTAGGAAAGGTAAAAGTGGAAGTTTCTGAAGAAGAGAGGTCAGATCTGTAGAAAATAAGTAATATCTGTAAAATTTGTTCTCTAATAAAGGTAAGAATAGTTAAAAGGTCTTAGATCTAGAAGCTTTGTGCTCTATAGAAGTAAAATAAGTGAAAATTTTTGTTTCTAGAGTATGGATCTATGTATGTTTGATAGATTATTTCCTATCTTGAAAACTAGGGCTCTGATAGATGAAAGAAATCTTGATATGAATAGATCTGATAAGAATAGTGATAGATATGTTATACCTATGCATAGAAAGAATTTTTGGACTAACAAATGGATGCAGGATCCTAGAAAGAATTTTTTGCAGACTAGCTACCATGATCCTACTGCACAATATAGAAGAAGTTGGGGATCATTTAAAAGGAAGATAGGATTAACCCTATGTTACAGTTGCAGAAGACCGTGACATCTAGCTAAGGAATGCCTTGGTGGAAGACTTAGTTGTATTTGTTGCAAAGCCTTGGACTATGAAGTATTGGATTTCCCTAGAATGATTGCTAAGCTCGAAAGAATGAATCTGAATGAAGAAAACCCTAAGGCAGATGCAGAAATAGTAGAACCCCAACAAGAATCATAGAAGGTATTGTTGTATATGAAAGACACCTTGAATGATCACCGACATGTTACGATACCAAATATCTTTAAAGAAAAATAATGCATTGAAGAAAGAATAGGAGACTTTGACATTGACTCTGTCCTTGATGAAGAAACACCAGTGAACATTATGCCAGAAAGAACTTGGGAAGCCATAGGGAAGTCTGATATGACCCCTTCATTAGGAGGAATAGGAATATTCAGAGGAAAACTGGTGAACCTATGTGGAAGGCTCACTCATATATCTATGAATGTCAATGGAACTTCGACAGAAGAAGATTTTGAAATTATCAATTTTATTGAGGATAGCGCCCTATTTACTATGTTACTTGGAAAACCTTGGATTGAGAGAGATCAAGACAGAAAGAAGGAAGAAGAAAAGGTATTACAACAACAAAGACAAGAGATAAAAGATTTCATGACCAAAAGGATCGCGTAGTTGATTGAAGAGAAGGAGAACAAATCGAAGTTATTTGACAATAGAAGCCCAGATATCAAAACTGCAAGAACATTAGAGGACTCACAGAAGATTGAAGTATCTGTCTCATATATAGAAGAAGTACTACCCTTGAGTCTTAGGAAAGAATCTTAGCAGCATGCAGTGACTATGTCCAAGGAAAATAAGAATCAGAATGGGAAAAGAACCACCAAGACAAAGCTCACGGGGAAGAAGGCTAGAAAGTTGAGTAAGAAAAAGGATAAGATTGAAAGGTTATAGCAAGTTCCCAAGGGTACCTCGCAGAAGGAAAACTTACATAATTTGAACTTCGCCAAGATATTAGAACAATGGCATAGGCCACTTCACCGTGGCGAAGCAATATAGTCATTAGAGGCTAATATATGTCGGAAGGTGCGACCTTCCCTAACATCGAGCCCTTCAAACCTCTGGCCGCGAAGTTTTGTACACTATGGTACTCTAATTATATGAACAAGCAGTGGCATTCCAATGTCGTCTTCCATACTTACTACAACCAGTTGAAACAAGCCATCCAGTCCAAGCCCCAGATGACCTCGAATACCCTCCACAGGTTTTGGCCCTTAATGAATTTCAACATGGACTGCCACTTCATTTATATAAAAACGTGCACTGATGAGAACAAGCAACAATTGCAATCATATTACAAGATAACAATGGCAGACTTAGAGGAAATCACTAAGGAATGATTGACGAACCTCTTTATTCCATCTAACCTTGTGTAGTTGTCCGATGTAGATAGCAAGGAAGCTACACAGGATACACTCGGACCAAGCAAGACAAAGAAGCCTGAAGAGGTTCATGATGTAGACAACACATCTGTGAGGACTGCATCCATTTCACCAGACGAAGGGGGTGATGGTGAAGAGATAAAAGGTGCAGAAATTGAACAACAGAAAGGCGAAGTACCACCACCTAGGGATGAAGAAGACTCTCAAATAAAAGGAAGGTTTTGCCTCTAAAATATTCCTCCCGGAAGAAACCTAGAACCCCTGTTACCAAGATGCGGAATACCCTCACATTGGATGATTTTAATTTCATCATCGCAGTTGTGAATGATGCTTCATGAGAGGTATTAGAGAAGCAAGAGGTGAAGCAGGAGCAGATGTATAATCACATCGAGATTGAACTCCAAGGAGTGCAGTAGGCACTCCAGTCTAGCCATGCAGTCTCCACGGTGCCTCTGACAACAGGAATAGTAGAACCAGGAGATGAGCCAGCCCAATTGCATCATATCGCCAATAAAGTTGAAGCTCGCCTTCGACGAGCTCAGGAAGACACAACACAAGCCATCCAGTATTTGACACAAGTACAGGGAGTACTTTTTGAGCAACATAGTGTTTCCGAACAAGAAAAACTTGCTCTTCAAGCACAGTGGGACAACGAGAAAGCAGAGCTACAACAGAGCAAGGAGCAGTTGATCGTAGAACAACTAGAAGTAAAGGAATTAGTCATCAGAGAACTTCGCTCTGTGACCATCATAGAAGTGAAAGTTGAAGAACGAATTCCGAAGTAGGTGGCACATATCAAAGAAGTGATCCAACAGCTTCAGCAGTGCATCACAGACTTGGAACTTCGTACTATGCCTGAGACCCCTCAAGAAATCAGAGACCTAAGAGAGGCAACTGCTCGCAGTGCAGTTGGGAGAATGAAAGCTCTTGCCTTGGAGTGCAAGCAGCTGAGCTCTAGGAGCGCTCAGACATATGAAAACCTCATAGATAATCCAGATTTACAAGCATTGGAGTCGCAACTCCAAGAAGCGAAGCAACATGCCGATATGTTACATGCACAGCTAAAGACCTTGTCACTAGTTGAGAGAATGAAGAGGTTTCCAGAGAAACGCATGGTCCAACAATAGATCCACACGATCCAAACCAAAGTGATGGAAGTCTCTCAACAAATTCAACCAGTGCAAGAGAAGGCATGCCAACTGTTCACTGAAGTTGAAAGCCAAGGAGTAGAACTTGAATAATTTGTGAGTGCAGCAGAACAACGCCTAGAAGGACCAGTCAATTATGCACTCATCTAGGAGTTCACTGAGAAAGAAGCAGTAGCATTGCATCAAGTCGAAGCAGCTCGAGTGAAGCTCAAGGCATTCGAAGCAGAATTGCTCAGACCAAAGTGACTCAGGATGAGTCACAGGTGAGTGTTGGGGGCCTGTTGGCCCTTGACCAAGTTTTGAAGTTACTTGGTCATATTTGACTTCTTTTGGGACTTCGACAGCCTGTCAAAGATGGAGCGCCAGATGAAGTAGAGATCAATGGATCTCTACCCACTTTCGGGTCCCTTTTTGGGTTTTGGGAATATGTAATGGGAAAGGGATGTCAACTCGTGGGTTTACCCACGCTTAGGCTCATTTTGTATGTATAAATAGACATGTAGGAATCTAGTAGAAGGAGAGAAGGATTGTATTGTATCTATGTGATATATGCTAAGTGTCAAGAAGGGATCTATGTGATCAAGAGCTTTGTGCATTCTGTATAGACTTGTAGAGCTTAGTGCAAGTCCCTGTGTGAAGACATAGAAGGATTTGTGCTGAAAGTCAAGGAAGAAGGATCTAGCGGGTTGCGTAGATCTTCTGTCCTGTGCGAAGTAAGGGTTCCTACGACTTTGTGCTTGTAACCGATTGTCCGACGATAATATAGAAGAAGATTTGGTAGACGTAGCCCCAAGGTGGGGGTGAACCACATAAATCTGTGTGTTATGCTTTGTGCCTTGACTTGTTGTGCTTATCTCTACTTTTGCTAAGTGATTTGATATATTTAGATGGATATATTTATGCTTTGTGCTTATTATATAGGTATGCATAGTAGATCTGATATGTATGAAGATACTTAGTGCTAAACTACTGGATTTGACCTGTTTATTGTTTCTAAGTGCTAAGTTACCTTGGATCTAAGTGACTACTGTGGTGCTCTATTTTATCTGCGAAGTATAATAAGGACTGAATATTGATGAATAATTGATGCTAAGTGCTCTATAAGTGATATAATCACAAATATGTGTCCCAGCTAAGGTTGCAGACATTTGAGTCCTGCAACCACCCCTGCCTCTACCTCGGGTGAGACTTCATCTGCTTCGCAGGTGTTGCCAAAAGGGCCGGTAGTTAGGGTTTTGTTGGTGTGCTCTTGTAGCGTTGAACCCTAGGTCTTCCCTTGTGCTAACAATCCTCAAATGATAAGTCTGCTCAGTGCGTGCAAGAGAGGGATGTTACATACACCCCCTATTGTTTTAAACATTGTCCCGAAGTTTCACAGTATGTAAGTGCCGAAATAAAGTGCATCTGAATATCATAGGTCTAGTTATCAAACAAAAATGGAAACTGTTGACGCATATCATATGTGTCCTCCCAGGTCGTCGAGTGAGGACTAAAGTTTTCCCACTGGACCTTGACCTGATCTATTGTTCGATGTCGTAGCTGTTGAATGCGATGGTCCATGATGTGGATTGGCTCCGCCGTAAGCACACCCTCGTTAGATACCTACAAGGAACTCATGTCAATAGCATATGTAGGATCACTAATATAATGTCTCAAAACAAATACATGAAAAACATCGTGCTTACGCCTCAAAGAATCATGCAAGGCTAGTTTATAGGCCATAGGCCCCTTCCTTTCCATAATCTCGAAAGGTCCCATGAACCTAGGAGAGAGTTTAACACCCATTCCAAACTTGATCGAACTCTTATGCAATTTCACACGCAAGAAGACTCGATCACCAACTTCGTAACTATGGTCGACACGATGTGCATCAGCATAACTCTTCTATCGATCCTGTGCTTCTTTGATCCTTTGTCTTATTGTTTTCATTTGACATTCCATTTCTTGGATCGCTTCTAGTCCCACTAGGACCCTATCCTCAAGCCAATCCCAACTCAAAGACATCTGACACATTCGCCCGTAAAGAAACTCGAAAGGCACCATCTTAATGGTGCTTTGATAAGTGTTGTTACATGCAAATTATACCAGTGGAAATAATTCTTCCCAATGCTTATGTTGGTCCATAATGTACATACACAACATATCCTCCAAGATTTGGTTTGTTTGTTCGGTCTTCTCGTCTGTCTCTAGGTGATACATGGTACTAAAGTTAAGTTGAGTTCCCAAGGCCTCTAAAACTAGTCCAAAATCATCTTGTAAACATTGATCCTCTATCAAATATAATTCTCTTAGGCACACCATGCAGCCTCACAATATCACCAATGAAAACTCTAGCTATGTCAGGTTCTTGATACGTCGTATGCAGAGGAATAAAATGAGCACTCTTCGTTAGAGTTTCAACTACCACAAAAATCGAGTCGTGTCTCCTTGTCGTCAGTGGCAATCCAACAATGAAATCCATCGAAATGACCTCCCATTTCGATTTTGGAATAGCGTGTGGTTGTAGTAGTCATGCAAGATGTCTATGTTCATCCTTCACCTACTGACATTCTAGACATCTTGCCACGTAGTTGACTATGTCTCCCTTCATTCCTTTCCAGAAGAATAAGGGTTTAAGGTATGCCCTCATCTTCGTGACTCGAGGATGAGCCATGTACATTTATCTATGAGCCTTGTTTAGGATCAAACTTCTCAACTCGTTGTTGGGTGGTACGTAAATTCGACCTTTAAATCTCAATAATTCGTCGTTGTCCATAGCAAATCCCTCAAATTTTGGTACCATCATTGTGTTTTTTCTGATAAAATCCTTGACCTCTTTGTACCAATCATCATTGCACTGTAAGGTTAGAATATTTTCACATATATTCGTCTGAAGAGGCATCACCAAAAAGATACGTGGTCTTTGAATCAACGCATCCGCCACTATGTTCACAGTTCCCTTTATGTAAGTAATCTTGAAATCGTACTCGCTAAGCAATTCCGACCAACGTTGTTGTCGAGCGTTCAAGTCGCTTTGTGTAAAGATGTGTTGTGGTCCACAGTGGTATGTTTTTAGTTCAAATTTTCGTCCAATAAGGTAATGTCTCCAAACTCTCAAGGCATAAACAATGGCTAACAACTCCAAATCATGCGTTGCATAGTTCTCCTCATGCCTTCTCAAATTTTTGGAGATGTAAGTGATCACTCGACCGTCTTGCATCAAAACTATGCCTAAGCCTTCCTTGGATGCATTAGTGCATACCAAGAATTCTGCGTCCATGTCAGGGACCTTCAGTATTGGTGTTGTCATCAACAACTCCTTGAGCCTCCAAAATGCCTCTGCGCATTTCTCGATCCAAACAAAATTCTTGTTCTTCTTCTCCAATTCTGTAATTGGATTTGCTATCTTCAAAAAACCCTCGATGAACCATCGATAGTATCCCACTAAACCCATGAAGCTACACACTTCGGGAACATTCTTTGGCGCAAGCCATTCCATAATGGCCTCGACCTTTGCTGGATCCATGGTGAGACCTTTGTTGGAGAAGACATGCCCTAAGTAGTGAATCTTCGATTGATAAAACGAGCATTTAAACAATTTCCCATAAAATTTGTTCTCTCGTAGACACTGTAGCACCATGCGCAAGTGCTCCTCATGCTCCTCCAATCTCCGAGAGTAAATCAAAATATCGTTAATGAACACTTGGACGAACTTGTCCAAGTATTCGCGAAACATCGAGTTCATCAAACTCATAAATACCCCTGGGGCGTTTGTCAATCTAAAAGGTAAAACAATAAACTCGTAATGTCCAAACCTCGTCTTAAAGGCGGTCTTAGGGATTTCATCCTCCTTGATCTATAGCTAGTGATACCTTGATCTCAAGCCGATCTTTGAAAACACCGTCGCACCCTTCATTTGATCAAACATATCATCAATTCTTGGCAACAAATATTGATTCTTGATCGTAGCCTTGTTCAATTGACAATAGTCAATGTAGAGTTTCCACGACCCATCCTTATTCTGTATGCAGATAATAGGTGCACCCCATGGTGACACACTTGGGCGTATAAGTCCTAGGTCTAGCAACTCCTTCAGTTGCATTTTCAACTCCTGTAACTCCGGGGTCGACATCCGATAAGGCGTTCTTTCTATTGGTTCAGTCCCCAGTTTTAGGTCTATTTTAAATTACAATTCCCTCTCCGGCGACATCCCGGTTAACTCCTCCGGGAAGACATCCACAAACTCTCTCACCACCGAAAGGTGTTCTAGACCTTCCGCTACTCCCTTCTCATTTAACACAAGGATCGCATAAATCTTACATCCCTTGTGCATGCTCTTCCGTAGCTGCAAGGAAGAGATGAACCTCAGGAAAACTCCCTAGTTTCTACCTACAATCACATGTCTTTGTCTCTCATCATCGACCAAGCTCGACCGTTTCATCTTAAAATTGAGTATCGCCTCATGTGATTCCAACTAGTCCATACTGATCACGACGTCATAAGATCCTAATATTATGACGTACAAGTTGGCCCTAGTGACAAACTCTCCCAGGTTAAGGCTATAACCCGTAACCTTCCCACCAACCCTCTGTTTGGCTCCTGAAGCCATTTCTACAAAGCTAAACTCGTCTTGTTTGATTGCCTTTACCTTAATTTTTTTTAGCGTTGCCCCTGGAATGAAACTCTCTGTAGCACCTGGATCTATCAAAATACTAAGGGGCTAGTCAGAGATGGTACCTGACATCTCGAGAACAGTCGAATGATTCTCTGCCTGGCGGTTATTCACCGTTGCATGAATCTGATGGGCCTTGCCCAAATCTCTCATGGTAGTGTGTACGACTGATCCAGATGATCTAGTCCTCTCCACTGGGCAGTCACGCTGGTAATGTGGCTCCCCACATGTGCAACACCCTTTCTTTGGTCCAGTACTCTTGGTACTCGAAGTAGAAGCTGATGGCCCACCGACCTAAAACCCTGTTCTGTTCTATTGATCATGCCTAAACTGCTGCTGCTGCGATCGACACTTCTACTGATTTTGTGGTCCTCGGTAAGGAGTCCACTACTAAGGCGCCAGTCGTCGAGGTGTAGTGAAATTGGATCCTCTCTGGAAGCCACAATATCCTGATGAATGTCTAGCTGGTGTCTGATGTTGTTGTGCACCAGATGATGCTTGTCCTACTGGTCTCGCTGGAGTCCTTCTCTGACCCCCGTTGATAGGCTCCTCCTCTACTATGAGGGCCTTTTGGATGATATCATGTAAGGTTTGAGGAATCATAATCCTAACCTTTTCACAAATGCTGACATTAAGGTCAAACAAGAACCTGTTGACCTTAAGTTTCTCGGTATTCAGGTGTGGAGCATACTGAAGCAGCTCCATAAAACGGGCCTCGTACTCGGGCAGCGTATGACCTCCCTATCGCAAGGCGTTGAACTTGTTGAGTTGACGTTCAATGAATTCCTCTGATAGATACCTCTCTCGAAACCGATCCTTGAACAATTCCCATGACACGTATTTGAAAACCATGTTCAATTGTGGCAGGAACGTCTTCCACCATAGAAGAGCACTCCCCTTCAGTTGAAATACTTCCATGCAAACCTTCATGTTGGAGGTATAGTCACGAAGTGAAAATCACATCACCATGTTCTCCAACCATGCCTCGGTGGCTGCGTCGTCCGGGGCACCAAAGAACTCAGGAAATTTTACCTTCTCGAGTTTGTGGTGAACACTACCAGTACCAACCGGAGCGCGCGATGGACCCTCAGGGGGTGCTGACGCCCTGGCCTCATGTCTATCCAAATGACTGATCAGTGTCTTAGACATCCGCTGAAAGGACCTCATCAACCCAACCACATCACCCACATCTATATGTTCCTTCCCGACAACTTGTTCGTCTCCCTGGGGGTTAGACCCCTCGGGCATGGATGCTACTGGAGAGGCACCCCATCATTTTCCTTCACGACTTCCTCTAACCATGATTACCTGAACGAATACAATTCAGTTTAATTAGAAACCTTACAATCAAATATCTAATCAACGGAAGTTGTAGTGATCCCAAGTCGCGGGTCGAACCGACTCTAATACCATATGTAAATACCCCAGTCATTACGACTACATGCGACGCAAAGCAAGTGAAAACTTTTTTTGCACTTGCTTTGCGTCACATGTAGTCATAATCACTGGGGTCTTTGCATATGGTATGTGAGTCTGGTCAGCAAGCTATCATCAGCTTGCATCCATCAACGAATCATGTAAGCAATAATAATCAATCATCATAACATCTAATCATATGTACATATGTCACATCAACAACATTCAAATCCTACAGTCCAACTCCTTGACTCGATCTAGAGTCCAAGGGGTTTTATCGATGCCTCTGCATCCTGAATGTCCCAAGTCCTGCACACTCAGGAGAACCCAATCAATAGCATATGTCTATGTAAATACAACAAAATAACATATCATCAAATCCACAATATCTCATAATCATAATCGAAACGACCAATAGTATAATAACCCGGATCACCTGGACGCAAGTGTCCTCAAAGAATAAGTTTTGTTAGCACATGCAAGAGCAGGATGTTACACTCATCTAAAATGCTCAACACTCCTCCTCGAAAGCAAGGCATGTGGCCATCATGAAGATGTCACCAACCTGTCAAGTTCTCCAACTCTCCAAGGGATAATTCCACATAATCATCGAGTAAGTTCTATCAATCTAAATTAAGCCACCTCCACATGTGCATGTTCATCATTGAACAATCAAGGGTCATCCATATTCCATGCACCCCACATCACATGAAGCATCCCCACATATGGTGTAAACACTTTCAGAGTAACCCTAAAATATAACACTCCCTCTTTATAAAGAAAGTGTTTTCACAAACATCGGTCGTCTCCCTTTGAAACTCACCCAAACCTACCATCTGCAAATCTATACCTTCTATAGTCGCGAAATCAACCATTGGGTCCTGGAAAGGAACAATTGTTTGTCCATCACACTTGTCCATCAAGGCATCACACCTCACCTCCTAAAAAAAACTTGAAGGCTCACAAATGAAAGAAACTAATGCAATATGAGTAGCATATATCCTAGGAGATACACTCATCCTCCTTAAAGATCTGGGAGCTCCCACATGTTCCCATGCATCCTATAATATCTAAGTAAGCCATCTCATCTTCTTGTGAGTTGGAGTAGTAGGTGAGGGATTATCCATCCCCAAACTAACCTCTGGATTTGACTCAACCTTAACCTCTAAATCAACCTATAGAACAACAATTCCCTCTCTCTCCTTAATCGCTGAAGGAGAATCCCGTGAACTAGAAGTTCTCACATCCTCATCAAACTTCACATCTCTTCTCACCATAGTATTTCATTACATTGGAATGTAGATCATGTAAGTTTTGAAAGTTTAATTGTGTCCAACAACACAAGATTCTATCACAACATCTCAAACCTCCAAAGAATGTTGGCCATTGATGAATCTAAAGGAACATAACTCTATATCATAATCCATTTTCCTAACTCCATCATTCCTCAAGTCAACATCATGGGAAATTGTTTTCAACAACTTGTGATCATATGTATCTTTCCTATGCTCCTAAAAATATCTGACAATTGAAGCATCCACCTCTACATGGCCACCCCCCTCTTTCTAAGAGAATCCCAAAGCAAGAGTAACATAAGATCAACTCCCTCTCCCCAAGAGAGTCCAACAACATTGTGCCTATATTCTACAACACTCCCATCAACTACAATCCTATAATTAATCCTTGATTCCAAAATAGGTTATGAACCTGTCTCCTTGGCATCCCACCATGCATGCTTAACACATGGATTCTCAAAGCTAGAAGTCTCATCCAACTTCCCTCTACTTTGCACAAGTTCCATAGGATCAACAATCAACCTGTTAAGGCCACCATTTAGCACACTTCTAGCTAAAGTCCTTGAACTTCTTACACTACAACCACTAATAGTGCAATCTTTTCCTTCAAATGCAACTCAAGAACATCACATAATGACATTCGAAAGGAAATGGAGTCGAATCCTTTCATAGGATATGTGGAATCATCACCCAACTCAAACATACCTCCTCTTCCTCTTGAAACTTGCCAAGAGTTTCCCGTCATAAGTCATATGTCTTGATGCTCCATTGTCCACATACCATCCAACACTTGGTATAATGTTAAAAGACAAACAAGAGACCATAGAGAAGGCAGTCTCAACTGATGAGTCTCAAGAGACTCATTAGTTGAAACATTATCATACCACTCTAACAAATGACAAGGGTGGTGCAACATCTCCAAGGGACACACATTACCATCTCATGCACATGGTTGTCTTCCTTGAAAATAAATTGAAAAAAGCCTTTTTGTTGGGATTTAAGTAAACATGTAAACCCATCCATAGGGTTGCAAGGCCTCTCTAAACCAATCCTTAATAATACTTTTTAAGGGTATTGTACCTACAAAAGACCCTAATAGAGTGTGATGCATCAAACCATCACATAGAACATCATATTTACTAAAAGGAATTTCCACAATAATGTGGAGCACCTTTGGGACACACTTCTATGGAACCTTTGATGACACCATGGATGCTACTATAATGGATGTTAACAAATTTAAGGGAAATCAAGTAATTAGGTGGCCACATAACCCCCTTTAGCGGATGTTGACAAAGTTTTTTATAAGGAGAATTGGATAATTAGGTGGCCACATAACCCCTTTAGCCTTATGATGACTAGATTACATATTATAAGCCATAATGCAACATAGAGATTATAAAATCTAGTATATAATCTCTAAAATCTAGTATATTAGATAATTAGTAAATAAAACCAAAATACAAAATGTTAAAATCAAAATACAAAATGTTACAAAATATATCATTAACAAACTCCAAAACGAAAACCTAACAAGACCTAGCACTCTCCAACACTCCTTTTTTTTTATATATAAAAAACACAAACCAAGTAATTAAAATTATAGTAACCTTAGCCTTCTTTAAAACTAACATGAAAATGAACTTAAATCCTTCTTTAAAAATAACATGAAAAATAACTTAAATCCTTAATATGTTAAGACAATAACCTCTTTATATTATATTCCTACCTTCATATTTATTTTATGACTATAAATACATTATTGGAAAAGAAATTAAATCCATAATATGTTAAGACAATAACCTCTTTATATTATATTCCTACCTGCATATTTATTTTACGACTATAAATACATATTAATCAAATGAGAAAATTGTTAGAAATGATATTTCAAATATAATATAGAAATATTTCCATGTAAGAGAATGTGCAAAGTTCCATTAAACATTATCATCTTAAACAACTAACCATATAACTTTTGTCAATGAATTCTCTGTCCTCTTAATAAAGGAAGAATGATAATGTCCTTAAAATTCATTAGACTTTTAAGGTGATATTTAACAAAATACTAACATTTTGTATGTATAAAGTTGGTTCTTAAGTTAAAAAGGGTTTGTTAAGTTAAAGTTTTAGGGTTAAATTTTATTTAGGATAAATTTGTAATTGTGTCTCTGTATATGTTAAGATTATATATTAATAGTTTTTTTAAAATTAATTTTTAAAATAAATATGATATATATTTTTAATCATAATAAAATTAAAAGTTATATAATAATTAAAATATATTATGAATTTGTTTTAGGATTAAAATACCATGAATAGAGGGAAGTTTGTTATTTTTATTTGAAATTTTAAAAATCTAATTTTGAAGAGATGAAATTGTATATAAGATCATGAAACAACTAAAGTCCACTCCCAAATTTTTGAGGTGATTATGGATTGAGGATTACTATCCCTTGGAAAATTTGGGATGCACTCTAGCCACCCATCCTTATCATTCCCTTTTCTAGAAAACCAATGCAACATAGCTTCATTTATCCAAAACCATTTTCTTAGATTTTCATATTAAAATAATAAATAATTTCTATTATTTTGATTTCCTTTTGAAAAAAATTCATAAAATGTTTTAATTATTATATAATTTTTAATGTAATTATTATTAAGAATATTTATTATATCATATTTATTTTTAAATTTACATGTAAAAAATTATTAATATATAATAAACATAAACACTATATAATAATAATAATATAGAATTCATTAAAAACATTTGTAGTTGCTTGAAGGTATAACAAACTATACTATATAGTATTATGTATAACTCTTACACTTATTAGTTCTGAAAAAACTTAGGCAATTTAAAAAAGGGTTGAGTGACATTCCATTATTGGTCTCTACACATGAACAAATTGTAGTTTAACTTTATTCAAACATTTAGTACCCAATGCAAGTCACTACTATCTGATTGTTTTCACAATGCTTGAGGTTGGGATGGTGGAAGAACGTGACTTGAATGTCTCCTAGAAACCCATGTACAATATGTAAAATACGAGATGACCACAAAAATGAGAAGAACAAAAGCAATAACCACAAGGATCAACCCTTTGAAATGTTGCATTTCATGGTTTTTTGACATGACGACTCTATTTGCTATAATGTTGTTGCTAAAAAGACAATAGTTAAATCACTAGAAACCCAAATTGAAACCCATCATACAAAATCCATGTTTTTGTGATGCAAATTTGCCTAGAATGTTTTAGGGATGACTAACAAGTCCTTGAATCCTCAATGAAGCCCCAATATTTTGGGGATGTTTCTTAGGGTTCCCCAAGTCCCCGAAATGACAAAACGTTGGGTACATGGTTTGTTTTGGGGGAGGGGTTCTAGTGTAACATAGATAGGATATTAGCATTGCAGAATTCCATTACAATAAGGATACATGTTGGCAGTTTGGGAAATTCATCATACATGTCGACCTCCTGGTGCAACCATGCCCAGAAGAATGCGGGCTACCCCTCAAAGAGGAAGAGGAGGGAGAGGACGTGGATGCATTGGACCGCGAGGCATGACGATGGAGGGTTACAACCGCTCTGTTCCAAGGAACCTAAGGCACATGCTTGACGTTTGGGAGGAAGAGGTTGTCATTCAACACCTCACGAGATAGAGAGATTGGACTTGCATGAAACACTATTGGATAGTGAAAAATATGTTGGTTCAGGTCTTAATGCACTCTCCTGGTGGCTGGAATGAGAGAAAATCCTCTCCTACCTCCTCCTCCTCCACTCGCACTTTGGCTTCAGAGAGCCCTTCCCAGGCATCAATGCCCCTCAACAGGATACAACCCCTCAACACAGGCAACAACATATGGCCCCTCAACAGGACACAACTCCTCAACACAGGAAATAGGATATGACCCCTCAACAGGATTCAACCCCTCAACACATGCAATCTTTGGCTGGAATTGGGCACTCCTTGGTCTACCAGAGGAAGCATGTGGAGCGTCAAGAATTGGCAAGGCCCTCCTCTCTTCGCAAGTTGGTTCCCCTCCCCGCCAAAAAACCTACAGATAACTCCTCGGACTTAGTAGCCTACCACTGTCTAATCATAGAGGAGAAGCTTGAAGATGCAACTTCCAATCTCCCTCCCAAGTAATCCAACTCCTTCAGGTTTTCTTGCCTTCATTATGATTAAGTTTTTAGCAAATGTCATCTAGCGTGTTTTTAGTTATTACTTTGCCTTTCCAGTGTGTTAAACAAGTCTCTTTTGAATCAATTTTGTGCTTTTTATATGTCTAGTTTCCCATCCATGGCCATGTGATTATATTTGGACTTCAAAGGCCCGATTTCCCTCTAAAGGGTGGGCTTAGACGGGCTTGGACTAGTACTTTTTTCCTCCTCAAAACTGATAAGAGGGAAGGCTCTTAGTAGACCACTGTGACATCTTTTGTAGTATTTTTCTTTATAATATTAAAAAACTCTTAAACTTACAACCAAAAAAACAATAATATTAAAAAAAAATGTGATGCAATACACACTCTCAATAAAAATAACATTAAAATCATTTATAAAAAATATTTTTAATATTATTAAAATCAAAATTAATAAATAATAAATAATCAATTTTTTTTATCAAAATTACTCACAATCTTTTAGGACTTTGCATTTACTTAGTTATTCAAAATTACAAACTAAATAACACAATTGCAATTCTTCATTCTTTGAATTTGGACAAATACAAAGATGATTTAATTACTAAGTAATCCATACATATTTTAATGTTATTAACACAAAATTAATATAAACAATATTTTTAATTATTTTTAAAATAAAATTAATATATTAAAAAATAATAATAATCCCTCATCAAAATTCAAATCCTTTCAATTTTATAAAGTCAAATCATAATGGATGATTGAAATTAAAGAAAAAAACATAATACAACACAATATCCCACCCTTCAACATAATTGAATGTTCAACCTTCAAAACATTTTGAATACAAGGCATGGATCTCACTTTTGTGGGTCCAACCGACCACAGTACTATGCGAAACGAAACAACATGACAAACAATTTTCCTACCCTGTCTGCTACACTATAGATTATCTCGCTATAGTGGCACCCAAAAAATTGAAATTGTCTTCACATATTTCAAACACAAAGAAACTAACTTAAATGTGCATGGATTTACTTTATTTTAAGGATTTATTAAGTATGAAAAGGATAATTTTTTTTTTTAATAATAAGTAAAACTATATATATATATATATATATATATATATATATATATCTATATATTTTTTGATTATGATAATTTGAAAAAAAATAATATTATAATTTCTTTTTAAATAGTTAAATCTTGATAAATTTTTTTATTTATTAACTTTTTTTTTTAAATATTTTAATTTCATGTTTTAGATAAAATTAGTATAAAATATGTCCAATATCTTATATTTGAAAAATAATCTTTTATTTATTTAACTAATAAAAATTGATATTAAATAAAAAAAATTATATTAAAAAAATTAATCTAAATTTTTAGATTACTCATTTTTATTAACCTAAATCACCTTTTATAACAAAGTAATAATTATTAAATATCATAATATAAAATATTTAATTTCAAATATACAACTTATTTGAATCTTAAATATTTAAATTTTTCAATAATTCAATTGTCTTGTCATCATGAAAGGTAATATATTTTAGTGCCCAATCTAGGTAAATAACATAACCTTAGTCAAAATGATAAAACACACCATATGCTTTGTACTATTGTAATGATGGGTATCAACTTCAAGATCAAAATAATTATAAAAGCATCTCCCATGGTGGGACAATTTCTCACTTTGTATGAACCA
>JZKD02S1863379.1:38527-74612 GCA_000966675.3 Picea glauca | reverse complement strand
GAATCTCCTTTATTATAAATAGGAGATAAATTGAGCATGATGTAACCTACCACTAAGCCAACCTAACAATAACTAATACACTAATAATGAATAAGGGTTAGGGCCTTATCATAGCCCCCCTATTTAAAAAAGATTTTCCCTCAAAGCTTGTAGTCAAGGGCATTTCTTCATCAATTGCTCATTTTCCCATGTAGCTTTTTCTGGAGGCATATTATTCCACTTGTTTAGGTACTCCATAATGGTTTTATTATGAAGAGAGAGAACCTTGACCTATAACTTTTTTCAGTTCAAGAATTAACTTCCCTTCTTCATGTAATTTTGGAAGTTTTGTTTGCATGGGTATAGTTTGTCCCATAACCATTTTTAGGCAAGATACATGAAAATCCTTATGAATGCGAGAAGAAGGAAAATCTAACTCATAATCCATTTCTCCAATCTTGTGAAGAATCTTGTAGGGTCCATAAAATTTTGAATCCAATTTATAATTCTTCTTTTGTTTGAGAGTAGATTGCTTATAAGTTTGTAGTATCAAAAATACCCAATCACCATCCTAAAATTGTCTTTCACTTCAATGTTGATATGCTTGCTGCTTCATCCTAGCCTGTTGGTTGTGGAGCCTCATTATCTTTCTGATTCATAGGTCTTTGTTTTCAGCCATGTTTATACCCCATGTATAATATACACCACGAAATATTGTACACCCCTCCATGCGAGGGGGTTGTAGGGGGGGCTTGCCCCCTTGTGGGGTCTGGGGGTAAGCGGACCCTTGGCGAGGGTTCGGGGGCGAAGCCCCCAAAGGGAAAATTGCCTTGTAAATATATATTATAATTTCATTGTAAATATGGACCATTCATTATAAGGTTGCATATCTGATGATAGAAGTTATGTTAGGTTTTTTTTTCCCTAGAAGGAAACCCTCTTTTATGAGGGAAATGTATTGTAGCTACGAATCATTGAGAATATTGTATTCTAAGAGAGGAGATTGTGAGAGAAAGAAGAGGAAGTTACAACGGGTGTGTTGTAGGTTGTATCCATTCATTTGTTGGACAATATAAAGGAAGGACCTGACAATTACTTTGGTGGACGTAGCCCACACTGGGTGAATCACACATATATATGTGTCTCTATTGTATGGTGTATCTTCTGTGTTTTATTTCCGCATTTTTTTTTTAATATTATTTCTCCATGATCCTGTTTTTTTAACAACTGGTATTGGAGCAAAATGTAACTTGCAGGAAAAGAGGGTTCCTAGTTCGAGTGGGAGAAATGACGGAAGATGGAAAGTTTAGGGTCGAGAAATTTAATGACAAAAACTACTAGTTATGGAAGGATGTAGATGGAAGATTATTTATATCAGAAGGATCTATTCCTACCATTGGGTGGAATAGAAAAGAAGCTAATGGCCATGAAGGATGAAGAATGGGAGGTTATTGACAGAAAGGAACTAGGAACGATACGATTGAGCTTGCTAACGTCAGTGGCTTTCAATATTTCGAAAGAAAAGACAATGAAGGAACTGACGGACGCATTGGTTAAACTGTATGAAAAACCCTCGACGTCTAAAAAGGTATTTCTAATGAAGAGATTATTTGATATGAAGATGTCAGAAGGTGGGTCTGTTGCAGATCATTTAAATGAATTTAATATGGTTACTAATCAACTAAGTTCAATAAAAGTGGACTTTGATGATGATATCAAGGCTCTTCTAATCTTGTGCTCATTCCCATAAAGTTGGAACGACTTGGTCATGGATGTAAGTAACTATGTCTATGGTTCAAACACTTTAAAATTTGATGATTTTGTTGGTGCTATCCTTAGCGAGGAAATGCGATGGAAAAACACAGGTGAGACATCAGGTAATGCATTAAACATGGAGAACAGGGGAAGACAAAAGGATAGAGGAAAGGGTTCAAGGAACTGTGGGAATTCTAGGAAGGGCAGATCCAAATCTAGACTGGGAAAGATAGAGTGTTGGAATTGTGGGAAGAAAGGATATCTGAAGAAAGACTGCAAAGCTCCAAAGAAACAAAGAGATGAACAACATGAGAAAAATCAGGAAGCAAATGTAACATGCGATGTGTTACAAGATGTTTTGATTCTTTCTGTAGATAATATTTTTGAGTCTTGTGTAGTAGCTTCAAGGGATTAATTTCATGCCACACCCCATAGGAAACATTTTCTAGATTATGTTCAAGGTGATTTTGGATAGGTTTATTCGGGTGATGATACACCATGAAAAATTGTTGGAATGGGAAAAGTAAAAATAAAGAAAAAGAATGGAAACCAATGGTTGTTCAAAGAGGTAAGACATGTTCTAGATCTAAGAAAAAATACAATTTCAACAAGGAATTTGGAAAGTGAAGGTTGTATATCCATATTTACATATAAGGTGTGGAAGGTCATCAAAGGATCACTGGTGATAGCAAAAGGAGAGAAGGTAGGTACATTGTATTTATGTACTGGTAATACTGACTCTTCTATCTCTTTAGCTTTTACAGGAGTGGATACAACACTGTAGCATCATAGGCTTGGACACATGAGTGAGAAGGGGATGCAAATACTTCACAAAAGAAATTTGTTTCCAGATCTTAAAAAAAATGATTTGGATTTCTGTGAGCATTGCATTTATGGAAAACATAAGAGAGTCAGATTTCTCAGAGTCAGAAAACAAAACAAGAGTGAAAGATTAGAGCTTGTGCATACATATGTATGGGGACCAACTTAGGTATCATCTCTTGGTGGTTCTCGTTATTATGTTACTTTTATTGATGATGCAACTAGAAAAACTTGGGTTTATAACATTCGACAAAAATCTGATGTTTTTGATACTTTTAAGAAATGGAAAGCTTTGGTTGAGAATAAGACAGGAAAAATGTTGAAGTATATCAGAACAAACAATGGATGTGAATATTGAAGCAAGGAGTTTGATGATTACTGTTCATACCATGGGATTCGTAGAGAGAAGACAGTTCCAGGAACACCACAAGAAAATGGTGTGTCAAAAAGGATGAACATGATAATCATGGAGCGTGCAAGGAGTATGAGACTGCATGTTGGTTTCCCCTTACATTTTTGGGCAAATGGTATAGATATTGTTGTTTAATTAATAAACATAGGACCTTCAATCTATTTGGATGGTATAATTCCAGACGAGGCATGGATATGTAAAAATGTAAACTATTCTTTTTGAAGACTTCCGGTTGTGAAGCATTTGTCCATCTTGATAAAGAAAATAGAACAAAGTTTGAGGAAAAATACAAGAAGTGTACCTTTATTGGATACAATGTTAATGATTTTGGTTATCGCTTATGGGATTATAAAAATCACAAAATCATTAGGAGTAGATATGTCATATTCAATGAGAAGGTCATGTACAAAGATCAGTTGCAGGGAAAGAAACATGGAAAAGTAAAACCAGAATAGACAGTGCTTGATGAGATCACTGAAAAACAAATTCCAAAGGTACCAGAAAATAAAAATGTACAACAATAGGGGCAACATGTACCTCAAACTCCTACAAGTGTTGTTAGAATATCTATCAAGTTAAGTAGAACCCCTGAACGATACTCTCTTTCATTGTATTATTTATTGTTGACTGATTCTGGTGAACCATAATTTTATGAAGAGGCAATGAAGGTCGACACTAAAAAGAAGTGGGAGAAGGAAATGAAAGAGGAAATGGATTCCCTGGTAAATAACTAGACTTTCGATTTTGTTCAGTTGCTTGTAGGAAAAAAGAGTATTGCCGAATAAATGGGTTTACAAGTTGAAGGAAGAAGATGGAGGCAAAAAGTGGTACAAGGCTGGACTTGTTGTAAAGGGGTTTGCACAAAAGAAAGGTATAGATTTTGATGAAATATTTTCTCTTGTTGTTAAAATGACTTCAATTAGGACTATTTTAAGTCTTGAGTAAGTAGAAGATTTACATCTTGAGCAATTAGATGAAAAACCAACTTTTTCGATGGGAATTGGGAGGAAGATATTTATATGCAGCAACCATAGGGGTATCAGGTCAAAGGGAAGGAAAATTTGGTATGCAGGTTGAAGAAGAGCTTCTATGGCCTAAAACAAGCTCCAAGGAAGTGGTATTTGAAGTTTGATAGGTTTATGACATAACAAGGTTATAGTAGATGTCATTTTGATCACTGTGTTTATTTTAAAAAGATAGAAAATGGAAGCTATATTATCTTTCTATTGTAATATGCAAGATATAAATGTGCTTAAGAATAAATTAACTAATTCATTTGCGATGAAGTATTTGAGTGCTGCACAGAAAATCCTTGGTATGAGAATAACAAGAGACAAGAAAAATCACAAATTGACATTTTCTCAGGGTGAGTACATAGAGAAGGTGTTGGAGAAGTTTAGAATGAAAAATGAAAAACCATTTAGTGCACCTTTGGCTAGCCATTTCAAATTAACTACGTAAATGTGTCCCAAGACACAAGAGGAGATAGAATACATGTCCATGGTTCCTTATTCATCGACAATTGGCAGATTGATGTACACAATGGTTTGCACAAGAGTGCATATTACACATGCAGTGGGATTCATGAGAAGGTATATGGGCAATCTAGGTAAAGAACATTGGGAGGTAGTAAAGTGGATTCTCAGTTATTTGAGAGGTACTTCTAGTCATGCATTATGTTTTGGAGGTTCAAACGTTGTTCTACATGGATATGTTGATTCAGATATGGCAGGTGATAAAGATAGCAGGAGGAGAACCAAAGGGTATGTTTTTACTGTAGGTGGAACAACTATAAGTTGGATTTCAAAACTGCAAAAGGTTGTTGCACTTTCAACAACAAAGGCAGAGCATGTCGCTGCTACATAGGCTAGTAAAGAGATGATTTTGTTATAGAGGTTTATGGAGGAATTGGGAAAGAAGCAAGGGAATAATAGGTTGTACTGTGACAGTGAGAGTGTCATTCATCTTGCAAAGAACTCAACCTTCCATTCAAAGACTAAGCATATATATCTTAGGTACCATTTCATATGATCTGTCTTGGAAGATGGACATTTGAAGTTGGAAAAGATACACACTAGCCAGAATCTTGTAGGCATGTTGCAAAGGGAGTAACTAGGGAGAAATTGAGTTCTTGCTTAGTTTTTGTTGGTCTTCAAGCATGAAGGTGAAGATGAGAAATTTTCCAGGTCCAAGAAGTGTTAGAACCAAAAGTCACCTCTGGATTGCGGCATAGGTAAGCCCAATACCCATCAATTTTATGTCACGGGTTGGTTATACGAGGGTCAAATGGGCACAATATCAAGAAAATATCGTCTTAACTCAGAAAAAATGGACTGATATGGACAAATTGGTGAGGTCTTGGTTTAATTTCAGTCAGTAGGTTGTAGTAAAGGTGAGTAGGAGGAAGAATTTGGCGAGAAAATGTAGAGGTCTGCCGAAGACATCAGGTCTTCCAACAACCTAAGAGGAAAAACTTAGACACAAGATCTTTTCGAATTCAAGTCTCAACGGAAATGAAAGAAATTATAACAACACTATGATCAAACTTTCATCATAATGTAGTCACAATAATTCAAGTGAATCAGCCAATCATAAACTCTTTCAGTATCAGAGGAAAACAAGAGGGAGCAAGAAAGATGTTTGTCATTAAACAAGAAATATAAGATTACAAAGTATAACCAGAGAACTAGAGTGTTCATTAAAACTTTACAAATCGGGAGCTCTTCTCTACCATCGACCATGACAAAATATCAAAACTAACTATTTATACTCAGAACTACTAGCTCTCTTTAGAATGAGTTCTGGTTATTGCATTTAAGGCTTGGCGTTTACATTTTCCTCTGTCAGATTGCACTTGCATTCTCTTGTCATACGCAAGATCATATTAGTATGGGATTTACAAGAAAATCCATGGAAGGGGAACTTTCGACTGACAGTCTGCCCTCAACGGCCAGATTTTCCATGCTTTCCATTTACGTGGTGAAACGAGGTTTCAACCACCTTCCCCACTTTCATTAACTACTTTCATTGGGATCAAGGCGAGGCCTGACACCCATGATTGTTCCAAGTGAGCTCACAACTCCTTCGAGTCAATTCTGGTGCCTTGAGGCCACGCATATATTTCTCTGTGACCAACTCGGGTGCTTTGATATTTTGTGCAACTCCTTTTCTTTTGCTCACGTGACCTCAGGGCACGACCCCGTGCTTATCCCATATGAAATTTTGGGCTTTCGCATTTCGAGAGTTTTCGCTCCCCTGATTTCAAAATCCTGATGCTCGAAATCGCGAAACTACCCCTCTGGATCAATGGTCGAATTTTCTTTGAAACTAACGGCCAGCATAATCTCTTCGAGCAACCTTAGCCACCCACTGCTTAATAGGTGACTACCCCTCTTTATGGCCCTGCTTCCATATGACCTCGGGCTATGATCATGGGCCCAACTCTCAGGCATGTCACGATTTCGCATTTTGTGAACTCACCCTATGCTCCATGCTCAAACCCTTGAGTTGCGAAATCCCAATGTCTTGGATTAGACGCCACACGTCCCCTTTGATCGGACAACCCAGATGTATATCATCATTTTGGGAACTTGGGCCATCGGCATTTCGGGACTTGGGATATCGGGACCTCTCACTTGAGTTTCCTCGAAATGACTTTCTCTACGGCTTGGATCTGGCGCCACACATCCTGCTGGATCAGACGACTCTTTTTGATTTCAGGTTTTGGGGATTCAGATATTTGACAAGCAACTTCAACAACTTTTTGAATTCTCGATTCCTGTACTTATAACTTGTTGTTGATCTTTGAACTTCGAAATGAAATTTCCTCCGCCAAACTGAACGTGCTTGCTCACTTGATTCAAGTCCATATCATACCACTTTAAATGATGCGTTTGTGCTTATGGCTCTGGCCTCTGTAAACAAATACTTGGATGATTGGCTGAGGGCTAGGGAATGCAAAAGGATCAACAACAGAGACAAGGAGATAGAAGCGATCGACCTCAGAAAAAAAACAGAAAGACTTAGGGCCGACACCTCTCAGGCAGACAAAAGACGAAAACTATAAGACGAAAGGAAAAACCTTATGATTGGGTCTGAAAAAGGATGAGAGACAGGAAAAAATACAGGCTTAGGTAGAAACCGAAAACTCCTAAGTCTTTGACAAGATTATGTGATAACATTTGGCTCCACAGGGGATGGAATGCTCCCTGCGAGCTGCCAAGAACAAGTAGTTCCAGTTTCTTAGCTATGGGTTATGAAGTCTCCTATTAAAAATAAAATAAACATAAAACAAGAACGGTATTTACAATGGTAGGAAGCCGAATGTAGGTTTAAACAAAAAACTTTTTCAGGAAGTGCCCATTTACAGGGCTGCCAAAAACTGTGTTACCGTCCAAATTCTGCAACCTGTAAGTATTATTTGAAAGTGTCTCAGAAATTTTGAAGGGTCCAATCCAAAGGGATTAAAATTTACCATGCTTTCCCTTGTCCTGTTTGGGTTCATCCCATTTGAGTACTAGATATCCTAGCTGGAAACCTTTTTCTCTTCTCTTCTTGTCAAACAATTGCTTGATCTTCTGTTGATGGTCATGTGCCCTATCCAACAACTTTTCTCTGGTTTCCTGCACTTCTGTCTGTTGTAATATTCTCCTAACCATGTCATCAGGTTCTCCTTGGTAGTCTTGGAAGAATTTTTCCACCGACAAGGCGAGCTAAGAAGGAAAAATGGCCTCAACTTCATACACAAGTTGAAAAGGAGAGGCTCCAAGAGACCTCTTTGTTGTCACTCTATCAACCCATAGAGCAAACTTGAGCATTGAATCCCATGCTTTCTTATTTTCATCTAACAACCTTTTGATAATATTTATAATGATCTTGTTAGAGGATTCTGCCAGTCCATTCCCTTGGAGGTAGTAGGGGGTTGAGTGAATCAATGAAATTCCAAACCGCTCACAAAACTAGATTAATGGCTCGACCTTGAAGGATGTAGCATTATCAGTGACGGTCCTTTTTGGACAACCAAACCTTGCTACAATATCTTCAAGAAAACCAATGATTACTTTGTGAGAATCACTCCTTATGGGACAACTTCTATCCATTTGGTGAATTAATCGATGGCAGTCAAGATCCATCTATGTTGACCACTCAAAGGAGGATGAATCTCCCTGATAAAGTCTAGGCCTCACTGCTGAAAGGGTCCTATAGCTGCCACAGGCTTCAATGACAGAGACTTGAGTTGCTACTTCCCAGAGAATTTCTGGCATTTGATGCAAGCCCTGATTTTTTCACAGACATCAGTGAATAGAGTAGGCTAGAAGTAACCAGCCCTAAGAATCTTCTAGGCTGTGGTTCTCCAGAAATGATGCCCCCCACACATGCTGTCATGAAAGTAAAAAATAATCTTTTGGGCCTCCTGTGGGTCTAAACATCTCAGAAGAACACCCAGAGGGTCTTTCCAGTACAAGACCTGGTCGATAAGGCAATATCTAATCGCTTTGAGTTTTAAAGCTCTCGCCTTGCTTTTTCCCACATCATCAGGGGGCCTTAACTCTTGCAGAAAATATATAATGTCTCTGTACCAAGCACATTCTGCCAATGGAGGGTTCTCTTGAGGGCCTTTATCAGACACTTTAGCCTGATGATTTTCTGAATGAGCGTTGATGTAGTTAACCTCCAAAGCTTTACAATTAGATTAAGCCAACAACTTGGCTAAACCCTGGCCTTTAACTAGCTTGGTGGGTTTTATTTCCAGATCAAATTCAAGGATTCTGGAAATCCACTTGCACCTTTTTCCGTCTATGTCAGGCTGCATGAGAATGTCCTTCACAGAAGATGAAGGAACATATGCAATGATTTTTTAATGCAGAACATAGACTCTGAAATCTTTAAGAGTTTTCACCAAGGCATAGGCCTTATTCTCCATGATGTCATATCTAATCTCTGCGTCTCTTAGCACTCCACTAAAAAAGGAAATAGGCTGCTCAAGACCTGCATCATTCTTTTGTAGTAAGACAACAACCACTGTATCAAATGAAGCAAAGGAAAAAATCAGAAAATCCTTGGAATAATCAGGACTGACTAGCACAGGTGCTTCAGTCAGTGCCTTTTTAATTTGATTGAAGGATTCTCTGGATTTGACAGTCCATTTTACTTCGTTCCCCTTCCTGAGCATGGATGTGATATGCTTCACCAGTTCAAAAAAAATTGGAACAATTAATCTTATCAGAAAATTGATTTTGCCCAGGAAGGATTGAACTTCCTTCTTGGATCTGGGAAGTGACAAGGTTTGAATAGCTTCCACCCTGCTTGAATTGTTCCTGACCCCCTCAACTGATACGATGTGTCCCAACAATTTTCCTTCCTGCATGGAAAATAAAGACTTCTTTGGATTTAGGGAGAGACCAAACCTTCTGCATTTCGAGAAGTCCTTTCTCAGATGTTGACAATGTTATTTATCAGATTTGGAGAAGATTGTTATGTCATCTAGATAGATGACCACAAATTTGTCTCTTTCTCCAATGAAGGCGATGTCCATGGCTCGTTGGAAGGTTGCTCCTGCGTTCATCAATCCAAAGGGCATTTTGGCATACATGAATGTGCCCCAAGGAGTGGTGAAGGTTGTGTTTTCTTTGTCTTCAGGCAGGACAAGGATCTGATTGTAGCCAGAAAGGCCATCAATCATGGAGATCCTAGATGTGCCTGTCACCCTTTGCAACATGTGTTCCATCTTTGGAAAAGGGTAATTGTCCTTCTTAGAGCTTCTGTTCAGATTCCTGAAATCAACACAAAGTCTGATTTCTTTGCTCTTTTTCCTTACCGTGACCAAGTTGGCCACCCATTCAGAGTATCTCAGAGTGACAATGATTTGGGTGTCCAACAACTTCTTTACCTCCCTTTCCATAATAGGCATCAAGATAGGATTTATTTGTCTTAATTTATGCCTAAATGGTTTGGCCTCCTCTATCAATGGGATCTTATGCTCAATGGAGGTTGTGTCGTATGTTCTGAAGTCTTCATAGGTCTAGGCAAACACATTAGAAAATTATTTTAATAGCTCAGTATACTCGGCTCTTTGCTCCCTTGATAGGCTACTTGACAACTTGACGAACTTTGGATCATCCTCTGTACCAATATTGCATTCAACTACATCAACATCCTCAGTTGGGCCTTTAAAATTTACTGCCACATCGTTCCCATCGAAAAATCTTTCTAATGCAACTAGTCCTATGGGAATGTGGTTGCTAGGTAGCTAAACAATGTGGTGATTAGCAATTTTATTTAGAAATACATCAGCATGAGGGTCACCTTTGGGATCATGATCCTCATAAATGTGCAATGCAAAGAACTTATCTCTCAAGAAATTTTAAGATCTCAAGATCATCCTCGAACACCTTCCAATACTTGATATTGTCAGGTATAGAGGGCCTATATCTTACCTCAACATCATACCTGAGTTTATGTGGCAAAGGGACTCTGAAATTTCTTGATGATATAGCAAAAGAGTCAGCCATGACATTCTCTTCTCTTGGAATAAATGAAATGTTGAAAGCCGAGAAAAAACTATCAACCAGATCCCAGACTTCATTTCTATATGATCTCAGTCGAGGGTGTTTGGCTTGATAAATATTTCTGATCTGCTAGACATTCAACTCAGCATCATCGAACACTGATATCTCTTTAATTCCCATGTCTTTTGCAGCCCTCAAACCCAAAATAAGAGCTTCATATTCTACCACATTATTGGTAGTTTCAAATTCTAACTTAAATGACAGAGATACAATTTCTTGAACAGGAGAGACAAGGACCACTCTAGCTCCAACACCTTCTCTAGAAGAGGCTCTGCCGAAGAACATTTTCCACGCATAGGTAATCAGAGGAGAATCTCTACAGAGGGTAAGGGGCTGCTTTCTGATTTCAAGATGTTCTTCAGGAGCATCAGTGAGCTGTAACAATCTGGATCCCAAATCAACATCAAGGGGGAAAATGGGGTGATTGGTGGGGTCTGCTTCATCACTAATGATATAGGCCAACTGAGCTTCTCTATACATTCTTTTATGTTCCCCCCCAAATATAGGAATGGTAGCATATGTGAGGTCCATATGCAATGTTCCTTCAAGCCTTTTTATCCAAGATCTCGACAAAAGCATGCCAAACTTGGGAGAAACATCAACTACCATGATGTCCATGACCACACTTTTCATGGGAAACTGGAACAAGGTCACAACCAGATCTTTAATGACCCCAATACATTACACTTTCCTAGAGTCAAAGGAATATAAGTCATGATAAGCCTTTGTGATTTCTAGTCCCAGTTCTTCCATAACAGTTTTGGGCATGAGATTATGAGAGCCCCCTAAATCCATCAAACAATTATGCAATACCTTGTCATGTATGTTCAATGATGTGTAGAAGGGAGGGGATGAATCATCTCTATCTTCTACCATGGGACCTAAGATGTTTATTGGATTCTCATCTTGCAAATTGATTGAGTCTGAGGGATGATACAAAGGTTCAGGTAGCAACAGTTTAGATAGGGATCTCTTAAAGTCTTCATGCTTGACTAGCTCTGAAAGGGGTATCGGGATCCTAATCTTCTGAACTTCATGCTCAAATTTAAGGTAGGAGGGGGGATTCAGAACTTCCTTTACCTCTGGGATAGGACCTTTGGCTACTGGAGGGGGATTTAGTGCTTTCTTTTCCCTGCTGATGTTTACTGCGTCTTTGGCGGGTTTTTCTACTCTGGGAGGCTGATCAGGGATGTTAGTCTTCCCATATTTCTTCTTAGACATGAGGTTGTATCTATTTGAGTTGTCGGTGGCCTTACCCCCCTTACTCAACTCGTTTAATTAAATGTCCATGGGAGAGTCCTCGTATGTTGATTTAGTTAAGTGAGGAGAAGGAGATGCATCTTCAAGACAGTGGATATATAGGCCAAGGTCTTCCTCCTCCCCATAATCATTTGAAACAAGGTTGTTTTGAAGAGGGGTTTAAATTTTCTGATCATCCCTATCTCTATTCCAAGTTTCTCTTTGTATAATATGAGGAACATTGTTGCTCGACCTCCTGAAGTTGCCTCTGTTATCAACATTTTGAGGATTTAGGTATGTTTGCTTCCCC
Source organism: Picea glauca (assembly GCA_000966675.3). Classification (NCBI taxonomy): domain Eukaryota; kingdom Viridiplantae; phylum Streptophyta; class Pinopsida; order Pinales; family Pinaceae; genus Picea; species Picea glauca. Next base: position 62,527 of record JZKD02S1863379.1, on the reverse strand, counting down.
TCTAATTCCAACCTTTCCATTCTAGATGAAAGTGATTTTAGTAGCTTGGTTACTTCGTCCATTTGAGGGGGGAAGGCAGAGGAACTGGAGGTTGAGGCTTCAACTCTTTCCCTTCCTTTGTCTCTATCAGCCTTATTTTTGAGTCGGTCAACTGCCAATACGTTAGACTCTACTTCCAGGGCTGCATCTTTCATATCAGCCAAGGAGGTAGCTCTTCTCTCTCTTAACAGGAGGCATAAGTCAGGGTCAAAAACACTAGCATAGGTAATTTTGGCAGAGGCTTCTGTAGGCTTTATATCAACAGGGATCTTATTGTACATTTTGTTGAATCTTTTGGAGAAGTCAGGGACAGACTCTCTCTCTTTTCTCTTTAGGGATCCAAACTCTGTGATATAATACATGAAGTCCTTTTTATCCCCCCACTGTCTCAAGAAGATATCATTTAAAGCCTTGATCCCATCAATGGATCCAGGGGTCAGGGCCCTGAACCACTTTCTGGTTTCTCTTTCGATACCATGGACAAAAATCCTCATCCACACATCTTCATCTATTATGACATAGTTATCAGCATAACTATAGAAATCTACAAGGTGGTCTTATGTGGTAATATATCCCTCTCCTGTAAACTTGGGAAACTGCTTAAGGTATCCACCGACTGGGAGGGCATTAAGAGGTTGAGTCAAAACGAGAGGGGTGTATTTGGTAGCTACTATAGCATCCATTCTATTTATGGGGTGATTATCTCCTGCCATAGGGATGATAGATGGAGGAGAACTAGGGGGGGAGGGGTTTGAATAGGGGATGTTGGGACTGAGCTTCCAGGAGGAAAGGGAAACAACAGAGGATTTGGAGAAAAGGCTACATGGCTAGAGGGAACAAAGTTTTCCCTTTCTTCAAAATCAGTAACTCTAGCAGGAGGAGGGGTAATAAAACCTGGAGTGGGAAAATCTTCCAAGGTCTGGGGTCTAGACTAAGGTACAACATCAAGGGAAATAAGAGTGACAAGGCTTTCTCCTTCCAATCCAAAACCAGGAGGAGAAAACTCAACAGGAACACTCCCAAACTTTAAACTTCGGGAAACTCCAACACACAGTATAATAGGAAAACTAGAAGTAGATATTGGAGTTTCTAAAGGAGGACAGTGAAAATCATCAGAAATACTTGGTTCAACAACATAAGTACCTTTTCGAGGGGCCTTTCCCTTTTTGATAATTTTCTCAGGGTCAGCTTCAGGGGTTGCTAGAGGTAGCTGTGGAGTAGACCTCATGTGTTTGCCTCTAGAAGCCACAACTAAGCCAGTGGATTCGCGTCAATGGAGTCACCACAGTGGAGTCACCAGGTGCACAACTGCAATCTTAGATGTACTAAGTTCTGATGCACCTTCAGAACTAGTAATATTTGTCGTTCAATCTTAGGGAAAATCTTCAATTTCGTCCACGACAACAGCGCCATAAATGTTAGCACCAGAAGTCACCTCTGGATTGCGACAGAGGTAAGCCCAGTACCCATCAGTTTTATGTCACAGGTTGGTTATACGAGGGTCAAATGGGCACAGTCTCAAGAAAATATCATCTTAAGTCATAAAAACTGAACTGATATGGACAAGCAAGTGAGGTCTTGGTTTGATTTCAGCTAGTAGGTTGTAGTAAAGGTGAGTAGGAGGATTACTTTGGCGAGAAAATGTAGAGGTCTGCCAAAGACATTAGGTCTTCCAACAGCCCAAGAGGAAAAAATTAGACACAAGATCTTCTCGAATTCAAGTCTCAAAGGAAATGAAAGAAATTATAACAACACTATGATCAAACTTTCATCATAATGTTGTCACAATAATTCAAGTGAATCAGTCAATCATGAACTCTTTTAGTATCAGAGGAAAACAAGAGGGAGCAAGAAAGCTGGCTGTCATTAAACAATAAATCTCAGATTACAAAGCATAACCAAAGAACCAGAGTGTTCATTAAAACTTTACAAATCGGGAGCTCTGCTCTACCATCGACCATGACAAAATATCAAAACTAACTATTTATACTCAGAACTACTAGCTCTCTTCAGAAGTGTGTTCTGTTCATTGCATTCAAGGCTTGTTGTCTACATTTTCCTCTGTCAGATTGCACTTTCATTCTCTTGTTAGATGCAAGATCAGACCAGTATGGGCTTTACAAGAAAATCCTTTGCAGGTGAACTTTCGGTTGACAGTCTACCCTCCACGACCAGATTTTCCATGCTTTCCATTTATGTGGTGAAACAAGGTTTCAACCACCTTCCCCATTTTCATTAGTTACTTTTATCAGGATCAGGGCAAGGCCTGACACCCATAAATTTTCCAGGTGAGATCACGACTCCTTCGAGTCAATTCTGGCACCTTGAGGCCACATAGGTCTTTCTCTGTGACCAACTCGGGTGCTTTGATCTTTTGCGTAGATCCTTTTCCTTTGCCCACGCGACCTCGGTCCACGACCCTGTGCTTATCCCATATGAAATTTTGGGCTTTCTCATTTCGAGAGTTTTTGCTCCACTTGATTTCAAAATCCTGATGCTCCAAATCGCGAAACTGCCCCTCTGGATCAATGATCGGATTTTCTTTGAAATTGATGGCTAGGATCATCTCTTCAAAAAACCTTAGTCACTCGTTGCTTAATAGGCACCTACCCCTGTTTATGGCCCTTCTTCCATATGACCATGGGCCCAACTCTCAGGCGTGTCACGATTTTTCACTTTGCGAACTGACTTTGTGCTCCATGCTCAAACCCCCGAGTCGCGAAATAGCGATGTCTTGGATCAGACGCCACACGTACCCTTTGATTGGACAACCTAGATGGATATCGACATTTTGGGACCTTGGGCCATCGACATTTCGGGACTTGGGATATTAGGACCTGTCACTTGAGTTTTCCCTAAATGACTTTCTCCACGGCTCGGATCTGGCACCACACGTCCTGCTGGATCGAATGCCTCTTGCTGATTTCGGGTTTCGGGGATTCATATCTTTGACAAGAAACTTCAAAAACTTTATGAATTCCCTATTCCTATGCTTATAACTTGTCGTTGATCTCTGAACTTTGAAATGAAATTTTCTCTGCCAAATTGAACTTTCTCTCTCGCTTGATTCAAGTCCATATCAGACCACTTTAAATGTTGCGTTTGTGCTTATGGATGCGGCCTCTGTAAACAAATACTTGGATGACTGGTTGAGGGATAGGGAATGCAAAAGGATCAATGACAAAGACAAGGAGATAGAAGCGATTGACCTCAGAGAAAACAAAAAGACTTATGGCCGACACCTCTCAGGCAGACAAAAGAAGAAAACTATAAGCCGGAAGGAAAAACCTTACGATTGGGTCTCCAAAAGGAGGAGAGACAGGAAAAAATACAGACTTAAGTAGAAACCACAAAGTCCTAAGTCTTTGACAAGATTACATAATAACAAGAAGGATCATAGTCCAACAGATATAACAGTGGTGGAGTTGTTGAGATCAGTCTCCAAGTGGGAGATTTTTGGTTGTGGAGCCTAATTATCTTCCTGATTCATAGGTATTTTTTTTAGCCGTGTTTATACCCCATGAATACCGTACACCCCTCTACGCAGTGGGGGATTTCCCCCCATATGGGGTCTGGGGGGCTCATCCCCCCAACTAGGGGGTTCAAGGGCGAAGCCCCTGAAGGAAATATTGCCTTGTAAATGTATATTGTAATTTCATAGTAAATCTGGACCATTCATTATAAGGTCGCATATTTGACGATAGAAGTTATGTTATGGTTTTTTTCCCTAGAAGGAAACCCTCTTTTATGAGGGAAATCTGTTCTGGCTATGAATCATTGCAAATATTGTATTATGAGAGAGGACACTGTGAGAGAAAGAAAAAAAAGTTACAACGAGTTTGTTGTAGGTTGTATCCCTTCATTTGATGGATAATATAAAGGAAGGACCTGACAATTTCTTTGGTGGACGTAGCCCACACTGGGTGAACCACGTATATCTATGTCTCTATTGTATTGTGTATCTTCTATGTTTTATTTCCGCATTTTTTTTTATTTTATTGCTCCACGATCCTGTTTTTCTAACATAGCCTAGGCCATTTGAAGGTTTTCTTTAAAATTTTGAAAAGTTTCTTTAGTCTTTTCCATATGTGAGTCTATTTCTTGTTCTTTAGAATGGTCCTACAAAAAGGATGTGCTAAAATAATCACAAGGGCTTCCCCTTGTTGACCAATATATTATCACGTTCATTCATANAATTATAACAACACTATGATCAAACTTTCATCATAATGTTGTCACAATAATTCAAGTGAATCAGTCAATCATGAACTCTTTTAGTATCAGAGGAAAACAAGAGGGAGCAAGAAAGATGACTGTCATTAAACAAGAAATCTCAAATTACAAAGCATAACCAAAGAACCAGAGTGTTCATTAAAACTTTACAAATTGGGAGCTCTGCTCTACCATCGACCATGACAAAATATCAAAACTAACTATTTATACTCAGAACTACTAGCTCTCTTCAAAAGTGTGTTCTGTTCATTGCATTCAAGGCTTGGCGTCTTCATTTTCCTCTGTCAGATTGCACTTGCATTCTCTTGTTAGATGCAAGATCAGACCAGTATGGGCTTTACAAGAAAATCCATGGCAGGTGAACTTTCGGCTGACAGTCTACCCTCCACGACCATATTTTCCATGCTTTCCATTTATGTGGTGAAACAAGGTTTCAACCACCTTCCCCATTTTCATTAACTACTTTCATCGGGATCAGGGCAAGGCCTGACACCCATAAATTTTCCAGGTGAGCTCACGACTCCTTCGAGTCAATTATGGCACCTCGAGGCCACATAGATCTTTCTCTGTGACCAACTCGGGTGCTTTGATCTTTTGCGTAGATCCTTTTCCTTTGCCCATGCGACCTCGGTCCACGACCCCGTGCTTATCCCATATGAAATTTCGGGCTTTCTCATTTCGAGAGTTTTCGCTCCCCTTGATTTCAAAATCTTGATGCTCGAAATTGCGAAACTGCCCCTCTGGATCAACAGTCAAATTTTCTTTGAAATTGACAGCCAAGATCATCTCTTCGAACAACCTTAGTCACTCGCTGCTTAATAGGAACCTACCCCTGTTTATGGCCCTGCTTCCATATGACCATGGGCCCAACTCTCAGGCGCGTCACGATTTTTCACTTTGCGAACTGACGCTGTGCTCCATGCTCAAAACCCGAGTCACAAAATCACGATGTCTGGAATCAGACACCACACGTACCCTTTGATCGGACGACCTATATGGATATCGACATTTCGAGACCTTGGGCCATCGACATTTCAGGACTTGGGATATTAGGACCTATCACTTGAGTTTTCCCTAAATGACTTTCTCCACGGCTCGGATCTGGCGCCACGCGTCCTGCTAGATCGAATGGCTCTTACTGATTTTGGGTTTCGGGGATTCATATCTTTGACAAGTAACTTCAACAACTTTATGAATTCCCTATTCCTATGCTTATAACTTGCCGCTGATCTCTGAACTTTGAAATGAATTTTTCTCCGCCAAATTGAACTTTCTCCCTCGCTTGATTCAAGTCCATATCAGACCACTTTAAATGTTGTGTTTGTGCTTATGGATGCGGCCTCTGTAAACAAATACTTGGATGATTGGTTGAGGGATAGGGAATGCAAAAGGATCAGTGACAAAGACAAGGAGATAGAAGCGATCGACCTCAGAGAAAACAAAAAGACTTAGGGCCGACACCTCTCAGGCAGACAAAAGAAGAAAACTATAAGATGAAAGGAAAAACCTTACGATTGGGTCTGCAAAAGGATGAGAGACATGAAAAAATACAGACTTACGTAGAAACCACAAACTCCTAAGTCTTTGACAAGATTATGTAATAACAAGAAGGATCATAGTCCAACAGATATAACAATGGTGGAGTTGTTGAGATCAGTCTCCAAGTGGGAGATTTTTGGTTGTGGAGCCTAATTATCTTTTCGATTCATAGGTATTTTTTTTTAGCCGTGTTTATACCCCATGAATACCGTACACCCCTCCACGCAGTGGGGGATTTCTCCCCATATGGGGTCTGGGGGGCTCATCCCCCCAACTAGGGGGTTCGAGGGCGAAGCCCCCGAAGGAAATATTGCCTTGTAAATGTATATTGTAATTTCATAGTAAATCTGGACCATTCATTATAAGGTCGCATATTTGACAGTAGAAGTTATGTTAGGGTTTTTTTCCCTAGAAGGAAACCCTCTTTTATGAGGGAAATCTGTTGTGGCTATGAATCATTGCAAATATTGTATTCTGAGAGAGGATACTATGAGAGAAAGAAAAGGAAGTTACAACGAGTCTGTTGTAGGTTGTATCCCTTCATTTGATGGATAATATAAAGGAAGGACCTGACAATTTCTCTGGTGGACGTAGCCCACACTTGGTGAACCACATATATCTATGTCTCTATTGTATTGTGTATCTTCTATGTTTTATTTCTGCATTTGTTTTTATTTTATTGCTCCACGATCCTGTTTTTCTAACATAGCCTAGGCCATTTGAAGGTTTTCTTTAAAATTTTGAAAAGTTTCTTTAGTCTTTTCCATATGCGAGTCTATTTCTTGTGCTTTAGAATGGTCCTACAAAAAGGATGTGATAAAAGAATCACAAGGGCTTCACCTTGTTGACCAATATATTATCACGTTCATTCATAAAGGCGGTTTTTAAATTGTCAAAAATCAAGTCAATATGTTGTAGGTATTTGGGGGGGCGGGGGGGAATGTGAGGTACGAGGGGTTTATAAGTGTTGGGGTGTATAAAAATGGGTATATATTAAAAATATGTGATATCTAGTAAAAATAAGGTTTTTATTTATTTATTGGAAAGATGTGTTGGGAGGGGGCTTCAACAAAAGGATTTTGGTAGGTATTTATCAATATCTAGTGAAATTAGGGTTATTCTTTAATATCCCACAAGCACATGTGTTATTTCATAGGTTCAAGGAATCAAGACCTCAAGATAAGAAGTTGAATATCCATAAAGAACTTCAAATGGAGACATATTAGTAAATGTGTGATAGCTAGTATATACCACCTTTCTTCTAGAGGAAGTGACTTGACCCATTGAGATTGCTTGTCTAAATAATAGAAACAAATATGACCCTTTATATTGGACCATCTATTTGTGGATGATATGTTATACTCATAGCTTGTGTTCTTCCCCTTAACTTCCATAACTCTTTCCAAAAATTTCTTGTGAATTTGGGATCTATGCCACTTACTATTACCTTAGAAAATCCATGAAGCCTATGAATTTCTTTCATGAACACTCCCACCACTTGTCTTGTAGTATATGTACTTTGAATTCCATGAAAATGTGCATATTTTTTGAGTCTATCCATGACCATGAAAATGAAATCCTTACCTTGTGATATTGGTAAACCTGTAATAAATTCCATTGATATATCTTCCCATATTTGATTAGGTATGTGTAAAGGTTAAAGCAACCTTGGAGCCTTGATTGTTTCTCCTTTATTTCTTTGGTGTACCTGGCATTCTCTTACAAATTTTTGAATATATTTCTTCATTCCTTCCCCAAAAAATTATTTTTTGATCCTTTTGATATGTTTTAAGGAACCGTGAATGTCCTTCCATTAAAGAGTTATGATACTTCCTTAATATCTATTGTTTCAAATTTGATTGAGGGAATAAGAATAGTCAACCCTTGCACCAAAGTATATATCTCTTCCACTCCCAATATTCCATAGAGATCTTTCCTTCTTTCAGACATTGTATTTGTTGTCTAGTACTATTGTCTTCTTGCCACTCATGGCGATCTTTTTCTACCCAGAAAAGGAATGGAAGATGTAATCTAATATAAAATGGAGGTTTATTCTATTCTATAAAGGGCATCTAATACCACATTGTCCTTCCATTTTTTGTGGATTATTTCAAAATCAAACCCTTGAATTTTTTCTACTGATTTTTGTTGCTCTTCTAATGACAATCTTTGTTCCAAAAAGTACTTTAGGTTGTCATGGTTTGCCTTAACTTTGAAAGGCCTCCCAATGAGATATTATCTCCATTTTTTTATTGCATGTAAAATTGCTGCCATTTATTTCTCAGATGTAGATTTCACTAAGTCTTTTCCCTTGAATTGTTTACTTTCAAAAGCTATCGGTGTCCCTTCTTGCTCCAATTCCTTGTCTTGATGCATCACATTCAATTGTGAATTCTTTACAAAAATTAGGTGTTGCCATTACTGGTGTAGAAGACATAACATCCTTTATGAGTGAGAATGCCAAGATAGCTTATTCATCCCATACAAATGAATTTTTATTCAAGAGATATTTGAATGTTCCTGGAATGCATGGACAATTCTTAACAAATTTCCTATAATATCTTGTAAGACGTAAAAATACTTTGATACTCTTGATGTTATTAGGAATGGACCAATTTGTGATATCTTGAATCTTTTTAGGGTCCAACTTGATCCCTTCCCATGAAACAATATACCCTAAATACTCTATTTCTTGTTTCCCAAAATAAGATTTGGACCTTTTACATATAATTGATTGTTCTCAAGAATTTGTAGGACATGTTTAATGTTTTCTTTCCATGATTTTCTATAGATAAGTATATCATCAAAGAAAATGAACACAAAATTTCTAAGATGAGGTAAAAAAATTGTTCATAAGGCTCTAAAATGTAGGAGCATTAATCAACCCAAAAGGCATGACCAAGAGTTCATAGTTCCCTTCATGCATTCTAAAAGATGTTTTGTGAATGTCGTATTCTCTTAATATGATTTGCTGGTATCCCGATTCTAGATATAACTTTGTGAAATAAGCCACACCATGAAAATATTCTAATAATAACTCATCAATATTTGGAATAAGGAATTTATCCTTGATGGTGATTTTGTTTAGATCTTTGTAATAAAGACACATCGTCCAAGCAATATCTTTTATTCTCACCATCACTACTAGGGATGAAAAAGAACTCTTAGCTTGCTTGGTTGAATAATACCCACTTCCAACATGTCTTGTACTGTTTTCCAAAACTCCCCTTTTTGTTGATGTGGATATATATAATGTCTTTTATTAGAAGTAGTTTGGACAAGTATGAGTTCAATTTGGTGTTCATGATCTCTAGATGGAGGTGTTTCCTTATGAATTACTTGGAAGATCCTATGGTGATTTTCCAAGGTACCTTTTAATTCCTCTAGCATATTGTCATATTCTTTCTTCACTTTCATGGAACAAAGTTTATCCATAACTCCACTACTACCCTTTTTACGATCTTTTCCATTCTAAGAGAGCCAATGACTTGAGAGGGTACAAATGTTAACCCTTTGAGTTCATATTGAATTCCTTCGATTTCAAATCATGAATAATTCATTATAGTTTGTAGAAACCGTACCCAATGTTCTCAACCATTAAATCCTCATAACAACTACTCCTTTAATAGGAATACATACATTTGGCTTGATAAGTTATATTCTACCATACTAACTTTAATGTCATGTAATTTTCCTCCACAATAAATACTTCCCCAATTAGCAACCAAAACCTGAAAGTTTGTCATTGGATACAAAAAACAACTAAGGTGCTCTACTAATATTTTATCAATGAAGTTATATGGGTACTAACTGAATCAATAAGTACTATGACATTTTGCTTCTTAATGTATCATGCAATCTTAAGGGTTCGAGGTGCTGAAGAACCTGCCGATGGATGGATAGATATTTCACACATGTCTAAATCTATGTCATGAAAAAATTGTACATCATTTTTTTTCTCTTTTAAGTTCACAAACTATTCCTCACCCATTTTTGTGAATGCCTCTACTTACTCCTCATCATTATTTTCCAAGGTGAAGAATTTTGTTTCTTGACATCTATGCCATTTGGACCATTTGCTATGACAACCAAAAGAGTATTCCTTTTTCCCTTCTTTCATCCATCTCCTTATATGAATTCCGAGTAGGTTGAAGTAGGTTTTCCCTATGAGGCACACATCTATGTTTGCTTCCTACGTATGTTCTAGTGGTAGACTTGTTTGTAGCCCTATTCTTGTCTTGAATATTGAGCATATTGCATAGCTTCCATAACATTTTCAAGATGTTTTAAGAAAATATTATGTTTAATGTCTTGTTTTAATCCACCCATGTAAGGTTCCAACAAATGTTGTCCATTTATGTGATTCATGCTCGTGGTCAATACCTAAGATTCTGAAATTTACCATATTGTGTTTTTAGGTCTCTTATAAACAAAACCCAAGCATATGGATAAGAATGAGGCTTCCTTTCAACTACCCATTGATATCACTAATAAGGTTTTGTCTCAAAGTACAAATTTGCTAAGGAAATCCTTTTCGTATCATCCCTAATATTATGCAATTCAATGTATAGATCTATTTGGTTTACCCATGTTAAGGTATGTATTGCATCAGACTTCCTTAATTTAATAAAGGGAAAGTGGATACCCTTAGGAACCCATCTATGATTAGCTCCAATATTAGAGTTAAATCATCTTGGTATATGCTTACTGATGTAAGGTTATTCAAGGATAATCAACTTGAGTATTGTCTTTATTTTCATGAGTTCCTTGNAATTATAACAACACTATGATCAAACTTTCATCATAATGTTGTCACAATAATTCAAGTGAATCAGTCAATCATGAACTCTTTTAGTATCAGAGGAAAACAAGAGGGAGCAAGAAAGATGACTGTCATTAAACAAGAAATCTCAAATTACAAAGCATAACCAAAGAACCAGAGTGTTCATTAAAACTTTACAAATTGGGAGCTCTGCTCTACCATCGACCATGACAAAATATCAAAACTAACTATTTATACTCAGAACTACTAGCTCTCTTCAAAAGTGTGTTCTGTTCATTGCATTCAAGGCTTGGCGTCTTCATTTTCCTCTGTCAGATTGCACTTGCATTCTCTTGTTAGATGCAAGATCAGACCAGTATGGGCTTTACAAGAAAATCCATGGCAGGTGAACTTTCGGCTGACAGTCTACCCTCCACGACCATATTTTCCATGCTTTCCATTTATGTGGTGAAACAAGGTTTCAACCACCTTCCCCATTTTCATTAACTACTTTCATCGGGATCAGGGCAAGGCCTGACACCCATAAATTTTCCAGGTGAGCTCACGACTCCTTCGAGTCAATTATGGCACCTCGAGGCCACATAGATCTTTCTCTGTGACCAACTCGGGTGCTTTGATCTTTTGCGTAGATCCTTTTCCTTTGCCCATGCGACCTCGGTCCACGACCCCGTGCTTATCCCATATGAAATTTCGGGCTTTCTCATTTCGAGAGTTTTCGCTCCCCTTGATTTCAAAATCTTGATGCTCGAAATTGCGAAACTGCCCCTCTGGATCAACAGTCAAATTTTCTTTGAAATTGACAGCCAAGATCATCTCTTCGAACAACCTTAGTCACTCGCTGCTTAATAGGAACCTACCCCTGTTTATGGCCCTGCTTCCATATGACCATGGGCCCAACTCTCAGGCGCGTCACGATTTTTCACTTTGCGAACTGACGCTGTGCTCCATGCTCAAAACCCGAGTCACAAAATCACGATGTCTGGAATCAGACACCACACGTACCCTTTGATCGGACGACCTATATGGATATCGACATTTCGAGACCTTGGGCCATCGACATTTCAGGACTTGGGATATTAGGACCTATCACTTGAGTTTTCCCTAAATGACTTTCTCCACGGCTCGGATCTGGCGCCACGCGTCCTGCTAGATCGAATGGCTCTTACTGATTTTGGGTTTCGGGGATTCATATCTTTGACAAGTAACTTCAACAACTTTATGAATTCCCTATTCCTATGCTTATAACTTGCCGCTGATCTCTGAACTTTGAAATGAATTTTTCTCCGCCAAATTGAACTTTCTCCCTCGCTTGATTCAAGTCCATATCAGACCACTTTAAATGTTGTGTTTGTGCTTATGGATGCGGCCTCTGTAAACAAATACTTGGATGATTGGTTGAGGGATAGGGAATGCAAAAGGATCAGTGACAAAGACAAGGAGATAGAAGCGATCGACCTCAGAGAAAACAAAAAGACTTAGGGCCGACACCTCTCAGGCAGACAAAAGAAGAAAACTATAAGATGAAAGGAAAAACCTTACGATTGGGTCTGCAAAAGGATGAGAGACATGAAAAAATACAGACTTACGTAGAAACCACAAACTCCTAAGTCTTTGACAAGATTATGTAATAACAAGAAGGATCATAGTCCAACAGATATAACAATGGTGGAGTTGTTGAGATCAGTCTCCAAGTGGGAGATTTTTGGTTGTGGAGCCTAATTATCTTTTCGATTCATAGGTATTTTTTTTTAGCCGTGTTTATACCCCATGAATACCGTACACCCCTCCACGCAGTGGGGGATTTCTCCCCATATGGGGTCTGGGGGGCTCATCCCCCCAACTAGGGGGTTCGAGGGCGAAGCCCCCGAAGGAAATATTGCCTTGTAAATGTATATTGTAATTTCATAGTAAATCTGGACCATTCATTATAAGGTCGCATATTTGACAGTAGAAGTTATGTTAGGGTTTTTTTCCCTAGAAGGAAACCCTCTTTTATGAGGGAAATCTGTTGTGGCTATGAATCATTGCAAATATTGTATTCTGAGAGAGGATACTATGAGAGAAAGAAAAGGAAGTTACAACGAGTCTGTTGTAGGTTGTATCCCTTCATTTGATGGATAATATAAAGGAAGGACCTGACAATTTCTCTGGTGGACGTAGCCCACACTTGGTGAACCACATATATCTATGTCTCTATTGTATTGTGTATCTTCTATGTTTTATTTCTGCATTTGTTTTTATTTTATTGCTCCACGATCCTGTTTTTCTAACATAGCCTAGGCCATTTGAAGGTTTTCTTTAAAATTTTGAAAAGTTTCTTTAGTCTTTTCCATATGCGAGTCTATTTCTTGTGCTTTAGAATGGTCCTACAAAAAGGATGTGATAAAAGAATCACAAGGGCTTCACCTTGTTGACCAATATATTATCACGTTCATTCATAAAGGCGGTTTTTAAATTGTCAAAAATCAAGTCAATATGTTGTAGGTATTTGGGGGGGCGGGGGGGAATGTGAGGTACGAGGGGTTTATAAGTGTTGGGGTGTATAAAAATGGGTATATATTAAAAATATGTGATATCTAGTAAAAATAAGGTTTTTATTTATTTATTGGAAAGATGTGTTGGGAGGGGGCTTCAACAAAAGGATTTTGGTAGGTATTTATCAATATCTAGTGAAATTAGGGTTATTCTTTAATATCCCACAAGCACATGTGTTATTTCATAGGTTCAAGGAATCAAGACCTCAAGATAAGAAGTTGAATATCCATAAAGAACTTCAAATGGAGACATATTAGTAAATGTGTGATAGCTAGTATATACCACCATTCTTCTAGAGGAAGTGAATTGACCCATTGAGATTGCTTGTCTAAATAATAGAAACAAATATGATCCTTTATATTGGACCATCTATTTGTGGATGATATGTTATACTCATAGCTTGTGTTCTTCCCCTTAACTTCCATAACTCTTTCCAAAAATTTCTTGTGAATTTGGGATCTATGCCCCTTACTATTACCTTAGAAAATCCATGAAGCCTATGAATTTCTTTCATGAACACTCCCACCACTTGTCTTGTAGTATATGTACTTTGAATTCCACGAAAATGTGCATATTTTTTTAGTCTATCCATGACCATGAAAATGAAATCCTTACCTTGTGATATTGGTAAACCTGTAATAAATTCCATTGATATATCTTCCCATATTTGATTAGGTATGTGTAAAGGTTGAAGCAACCTTGGAGCCTTGATTGTTTCTCCTTTATTTATTTGGTGTACCTGGCATTCTCTTGCAAATTTTTGAATATATTTCTTCATTCCTTCCCCAAAAAATTATTTTTTGATCCTTTTGATATGTTTTAAGGAACCGTGAATGTCCTTCCATTAAAGAGTTATGATACTTCCTTANTTAGGTCTCTTATAAACAAAACCCAAGCATATGGATAAGAATGAGGCTTCCTTTCAACTACCCATTGATATCACTAATAAGGTTTTGTCTCAAAGTACAAATTTGCTAAGGAAATCCTTTTCGTATCATCCCTAATATTATGCAATTCAATGTATAGATCTATTTGGTTTACCCATGTTAAGGTATGTATTGCATCAGACTTCCTTAATTTAATAAAGGGAAAGTGGATACCCTTAGGAACCCATCTATGATTAGCTCCAATATTAGAGTTAAATCATCTTGGTATATGCTTACTGATGTAAGGTTATTCAAGGATAATCAACTTGAGTATTGTCTTTATTTTCATGAGTTCCTTGGGTCACATTATCACTTTTAGAGAGCCTCTCATCTATGGTATATATGAGCATGGATTCTAAGGAACTCTGTAATTTTCATGTCTTATAATCCACATTCTTTATATTTTCAAATGCATAAAATAAACTCGTTTCACTATCATATTATCCAATTCCTTAACTAGGTTCCACAATTTAGATACTTGCTCCTAATTTTCTTCACTTTCTTCATAAATCATGGATGAGATCTCTAGAGGTTTAGTAGGTGTTGAATTTTTTATAACACATCTTTTCATGTGAACCCAATAATATTTACTAGAGGTATCCTCTATTTTCTATCTACCACACCTTTTGAATCTCCTCAAAAAAATATTCCAATAAAAAATTATGCAAGTTTCAAGTGAACATACCTTAAAAACCCTGATTTGTTAGCCGACATTCCACCTAATGTAACTATGATATTTATGAACCTATAACTATGAAATTTTGGCTTGTAGTATCCTAATATGTCTTCTCTACGATGCCATAAGTTGGAACAAATTCATGTCCGGAAATAGAAAGTTATGGTAACTTTCCCAAAACTTATTGATTTTTTCCTTTTCAAGAGAGCAAGATTGTATGGCCTACCACATGTCCAATTTTTTCGATCTAGTTCTAAAATTTTGACTTGAAACACAAGGGTCTATTTTCTATCCAATGCAACTAGTGACAGTCAATTTGGAGCTTGCCATAATCAAATATGTTATTTTTCCCATGGAAACCTATTTGAGACTAGTTATAGGATTAGTAAAAAGACCCTAAATTCCATAGTTTATAACTTTGAACTTATAGCGAACAAAAAATTGAAATTTTTTTCACAACTACTTCGCTATGTCTTCAGAACTCCCTCAAAAAATGCTTATTTGAAACTTCCTAGAAAAACTGTTATAGCGAAAATGGTAGGATGACCCATTTTGAATGAACCAAACCAAGGATCGTAAGCTCTTTAACCAAATTTTATGAACCAAATTCCCCAAATAGCATAAAAATATAAAGAAGTACTAACTCCATGCCTTTAGAATGATAGAGATTCGATGAATAAGAATCTACTTCAAGGGGGAAACCTCCCTTTACAATATATCCAATGCACAAGACAATATGCATATACTAATGAATCTCCTTATTAAAATAAGAGATAAAGTGAGCATGAAGTAATGTACCACTAAGCCCACCTAACCATAACTAATATACTAATAATGAATGAGGGTTAGGCCCTTAACAATAACCTTTATACTATGTTTGTAGAAAATAAAGATGCATTTTTTTAGCTTTATTATCCAACTTGTATTCTCCCTTGGAACATACACATATGCATTATAACCAAAATATTTGAGATGTTTAAGAGGGTTTTTTACCAGTCCATCCCTCATATTGATTTTTACGAACCAACACTGATGTAGGTGATTGTTTTACCAATTAACATGAAATATCCACCGCCTCTACCCAGAACTTATGTGCTAACCTTGCACCATTAGGCATACTCATTTTTCTTTTGCATCAATGTCTTGATCATTCTTTATACAACTCCATTCTATTGAGGTGTGTTTGGAGTTTTATTTTACCTCATTATTCCAAAATTTTACAGAATTCCTCAAACTCATCCAACAAAACTCTCCACCATTATCTGTCCTTCATGCCTTTATTTTCTTCTTTATCTGACTTTCTACTAGATCCTTATACTTTTTAAATTTACTAAAAACCCCTTGTTTCTTTTGGAGGAAATATATCCGTGTTTCCATTGATAAATCATCTATGAATGAAACATAACACATAAATTTACCTAGTGGTGGAACACGCACACATTTAAACATATTATTGTGTATCAACTCCAAGACTCATTTTCCTCTTGTAGTACTATATGGGAATCTTACTCAATTTTTTTACCATATATACAATGTTCACAAAAATTAAAATATAATGAGAAATCAAACATACCTTTAACCATACCCTTTCCATGTACTTGAAGGCCATTCTCCCCAATATGTCCTAACCTCTTATGCCATATCATTATCTTCTCTCCAGGGATAATAGGGAACCTATATTATTCCTTTTTACCTTTAGGAACTAAAAAAATAGTTACACCCATAAGTAATAGTGCTTACCAACAATTTATACTAATATCCAATCTAAACTCCCTTCAACAACACCATTGTTCCTCAAACCATCTTGTAGGTTTCTAGCGAACTCTAGAATTTGCAAAACCCCATGGAAAGTTCTAATCTTTCCATATTTTAGTGGCAACTTAACTCTTTTGATTCATATGATTTTGGTTGTCAAGTCATATCCTAGGGAAACATCACCTCCATTATACTTTTCATACTCACAAAACCACTCCCTATGAAGAGTCATATGAAATGAATAACTTGAGATGAACAACCATATATCATGATTTGAATGTGTACTTGTATATGCCAAGTATGCATCTCCTCCTTATGAGGTCTTCCCTTTTTTGGAAGGAACATCATCATATTTGTTTCCTTTATCAACATTTTTAGATCTACAATCCTTCTTATAATTCCCAACTTTACTACATCTCTAACATTTCCCTAAAGTTTATCCTGGAGATTTATATCTACCTCTATATTTAGATCTCCAACCCAAAGACTTATTTCTATTTCTATATTGAGGATGCACTCATATAGACAAGGTATCCTTAGTCTAACTATTCATGGTCTTCCACCTCATTTCTTATGATAGCAAGGATGTAAACATGTCATCGAAATTTAATGTGGTTGCATTACTCCCAATAGCAACAAACAAACTATCCCATGAATTTGGTAAAGAACACAACAAAAGAATGCACTTATCTTAGTCAAAAAGTTTAATTATATCAACAAATGACAACTAACACACCATGGTTTTAAAGGAAATGAGATGCTCTATCACAAAATCGTCATCATCCATCCTCAAGAGGTAGAAATTATTTCATAGGAAAAGTTTGTTTACAAGGGAGTTAGGCTAATACAAAGTCCCTGACTTATTCCATAATGCTTTTCCTATGGATTCTATTGAGAAATTCAGAAACACTAAATTTTAAATACATAACCTCATCATACTCTTTTCCTTCCTACCAAAATGTTTCCAATATGTCATCGACATACTCATAGGTACAATACTGAGGTCGACAATGACCCACTATTCTTTATCTACAAGAAGGTGTTCCATCTTGAGATTCCATAGCTTAAAGGTCCAATCATTAAATTTCCCAATCTCTATTATATAACTACTCACCATTATCTTTCACACAAGAATCATTGACACATAGCTCCCACTGAAACCATGTTTATCACATGCCTAAGATAAAATTTCTCTATTAATAACAAGCTAAACCCTTAAAAATAAAGGTATCTCCCTAATGCTAATAACCTCACTTGGATACCAACTATAATTTTTAAGCATTTACAAATGAAACAATGCATATAGATTCTTAAGGAAATAAAAATTAAACAATTGCACACACACAATGTACATAGAGATTTACCTTGGAAACCCTTAACCGAGAAACCAACAAACTAGAACTGCACCTCTCTCTTTTCCATTGTATTAAGTTCCTAGTTCACAACACAATGTTTATGCGTTCCATGACATCCAAAACCCTAGTTTGCTAACCCAAATTAGCTTACAACCCTAATACCTTAATTGGGATTAGATTACAATGTGTTGAATCCCTAATCCCTAATTCCTTGATTGGATTAGATTACAACCCTAATCCCTTAACCCCAACTAATTCTTGTGGATGTGTTTATAATCCATATGCTACAACTAACACCCCATGCATGAATGCATAGTCTAAATGAAAATAATATAGCACATATCCATCAATGTTCTAGATAACAAGTAAGCCCACTCTTTAGGAAAGGTAGTCATATCTTCTCATCCAAAAATTATGTTAAGAATATAAACTAGTGTTTGATGTATTCCACTACATAAGTTATGTATGTCATATGTGTCCCTAACATCAATGGTGTCTAGCCACTTTTGTGGACATTGAAATATGAAGTCATCGTTTTTAGCGAGTTTAGTATAGATGTTGCTTTATGTCTAGATAATGAAAATGTTGGGAATTTTGAACACTATGTATTGTTGAGGTGTTGACTAGAATGGTTATCCCATTTTTGGTGTTCATGAGGAAATTATTATTGGGATCATAAATTTTTGTGACCTAATGGATCAAGTATACCTTAGAGATGAAATAAATATGGTATATATGTTAGAGATCATAAGTTTGTCTACTTGTACAAACTTCATTTTATTTATGATGGTCTTGTACCATTTTTTTTATCATCAATGGTATAATTTGTATCCATAATTTCCTTAGAGGGATACTTTGGGATTGTAATTGTTCTTCCTATATCACTCTAGTGAGGTTCACACCATGTACTCCATGCCCTGGTTCATCCTCACTTGTGAAAACAACTTTACTCTTAGAGTGAAATGTGCACAAATGTGCCTTCACAAAACTTTAATACTCATCTACTGGTCTCACATTAATGGTGAGTGTTTGGGTAGTTAAGGATTTATACTTCAACAATGTCACACATGCAACGATTGAATTGCATTTTTTTTATTAACCAAAATCAATATCTTTCTGTTGTGCCATAAGGTTAACCAATTATTGAACCTTAGCTTTCACACATTAAAATTGTCCTTGCAATGTACCCTGATATCATGGCTAAATAGATTTGAATTTTGACTTTGGCTAGCTGATCAATATTTTGGCTTTGATTTGGTCCTTTGATTACTCATGCACTTTCTATTGGTTGGAAACATGGCTCCAATTGATGGCTTCTTCCAAGTGTAACATTTGGTGACAATCCCAAGATTCAGTATATTGTAGCATTATGAATTACCTTCTATACACTCTAGCTATTGCTACTTCCGGGGTCTTCCCAAGGGTGGATCCAAATAGCACTCACAATTTCTTTCTATATGTTGGTGTGTTGCACATCAAATGGATAATTTTAGCAAAAAATTAAAGGGTTCATCCAATGATGGCCTCTCTGTCTAGTCCTTTTTGTGATCATGCATAACCCTCAAAGAATCTTCTATTGGGTTTCAAAGGTCCTCATGCATGTTTCTAATGCATTCTTCCAAGATTTTTCTAAGGGTGGTCCCATCAATTCCTAGTCACCCATGACCATTTTTCTTCAGAGTCAACATGGTTGGAAGTCCACCATGGATGGATTCGATGTCCCAATGCTCTAATGATTTGTTTTGCTTGTACACTTTGAAGAGTAAGTGGCATTTCTCCTTAGTCATTCATCAAAATTTAGATGTGTTGATTAACATCCGACCCCTATCGGTTTATAAACATTGCAACTCTTGCATTAATACTTGGGTGGTTTAATACCCATCTAACCCCTATGCATTTGCATCTCCTACTAAACATTCCATAAATAGGAATTTGTAGTGAGAAAAATCAACATAGTTGTGTACATAACTTTCTTATTGACTTCTACATCAAGAATATGTGGGCCTATGAACATCACCATCCATTGTCCAGGTCATGAGAATACCTCTAACGGGTGAATATTCAATTATTGAAACATTTCAATTTGTAAATTTTCACATGATTAATATAAGGTAACCTTTCCAAGGTTTCTTGTTTAGTGGACATAGTGACATAAACCTTGGATAACTTGTATGGTCTATACCATCCATAGGTGATTCTTTCGACCTTATCCTTCTTATCACTATCATACAAAAGAACCAATTATCCTCCTTCGAAATCACGAGGCTTTAGTTTACCATCATGATACTGGTTCATGGTTTGTTTATCCATATACTATGGAAATGTGGGTCAAAGTGCTACTTTGGTCATAATTTGTAAGGTACCAGATATAACATAATATGCAAAAATAGGAATATTCAACATATATCATTGGAACACCAAAATATTGAGAAAAGAAACACCAAAAATGATACCTTTATTCAAGAAAGCAATGTTAACTTGCCTCTTCAAGGGGGCAACCTCCAACAGAGTAGAGCTCTATTACAATAATTCTCAAGACAAAGACTTATCATGCCTCCTACTCTTATTTATACTAATTCTATCTTCTAAAGAACCTTCTAGCGGAAGATCATTCTAGAAGTGAAAGCTTCTATTAGTTCTCCTTACATTAATTTGTTCCCATTTATTAAATAGGCCTTATAAACTAATGTCGTCCTTTATTACATCGAAAATATATTATTCTACCTATGTGAGGGGTTAGGGAGGTTAGGTCCCTAACATAATTTCTCTACCACTATGATTAACATTGATAACACTTAATACCCCATCGGCATGATCGTTTCCTTATCGAACACTAGTCTAAAATGTGTTTGTCCCACCCTTTTTTTCCATGTCATCTGGTGCAACCAAAGTGTTACATGCAACCTAGTAGCCCAATCTGTATGCTTCATGTCACAAACCTTTGTGAGATTGGATACAAAGTCTTTGTTTGTACTTTAAACTTTTCCATTGGCCTAGGGGTAGTAGGGGATGTTCTTTTGATATGTGATATGGAAAATTGTCATCAAACTAGAGACAACCTTCACTATGAAAGCGATGCCTTGACTAAAAGTGATTTGGATCGAAGAACTGAACCTACAAAGCACCTCCTCAAAGAGAAACTTAATTTTTTCCTCCATCAAGGCTACTTGAATAGCTTGGGTCTCTACCTATTTCGTGAGTAAATCCATGCTTATAATAATATATTGAAATTGTGTTTTCTTTGCTAGCACAAAATTTTCAATAAAATCTATTCCCCGTCATTGAAAAGGTTGCATTAGTAGTTTCGAGTGAAGCTCATTATAATCTTAGACATATGGTTTTATTTTAACCTTAATTGACAATGTGCACAATTTTTAACCCATTTGAAGGTGTCCCTGAAGAGTTTCCACAACTATATGTTGAACAAAATATCCTCTTAGTTGGTTTTGTGGCAAAAAAATTCCAAACAATAATGGTTGCAAGATCTTTTGTTATAAAATGCTCCACCTCGTATGGTGGTACACACTGATATAGTATAATATCCATTCTAATTCAATATAGTATACTTGCGAAAACTTGAATCTAAGTGCCTTATGCACTAGGTTTTGCCATTGGGTTTTGGTCATGCTTTGTGGTGTCTGTTATCGCGCAATTTGTATTTTAGGTCACAGGTTACAGGATGGTGGACAAACTGGCGTAACATGAACCTTCCCCACCCACTGTCATCTCGATGGGGAGGTTCTTTCTGTTTAGGGAGGTTATCCCAGGGGAGACGTCCCCGGTAACCTGGGGTTTGAAGAGGCAAAGAATATAAGGTCAAGAGTTTAAGGTTTTCCCTCCTCTCAGGTTACCACCAGTATCAGATATTCTGGCTAATCAACCAATAAAGAAGTGAAGTCCCTGTTGAGAACACCTACCCGGAACAAGACAATAACATCACTATATGTATATTTGCAGGTTATAATTCAAAGGGTTAGTACTTCTTGACTATCTGATTTCATTCAACAAGTAATATAATAAACAAAATGAGGTCAACGTTTTGCTAAATAGCCTATGCATGATCACCAATTCATCAATGTCTATAATAATGACCAAGCCAACAGTATTTTCAATCAACAATAGCTCAATAAATGCTTGACGTCATCATTAATTGCTTATTTGCTAGTTAGAAAGGTTGCTGCGTCAAGTATGACGCCAGCCTAGGTTAGTAGTGTTAGGGTTAGTTAGGGTTTCAAGAATAAAGTTTTTAAAAGATGATTTTTGTACACTACAAGCTCAACGTTGTAAGTCTAACCAGTACCTTAGGGTAAAATGGAGTCAAAAGCAAGGGAAAAAGATCTTGGGAGGATTTTAAAATCTAGAAACTAGAAGGTAAGGTTCTATGGTGCTGCAATGGCAGGGCCCTAGAATCAAAACCCTAAGGGAAGGAGGCTCATTCCGGTGTTGCTTAAGCAAGGCCTCATGCTCCTTCCTNCAAACTATGCATGCATGCTACTGATCTACTAGGGGGTTAGAGATAAAACATAAATCAAATAACATAGATGAGACTCATGTATTTGGGACGGGAAAAGTATCTTTTTCATTAGCTTGAATATGAACCAACTTACAATGATTTCTGAGGCCGGTCACCGTTCCACGATCCTGATACTGGGCTCTTCCTCTTCTTTTTGTCCTCCAACTGCTGTTTCTTGAGTTCCTCCTAAAGCTTGAGGCAAGGCTAAAGGGTTGGGACAAAAATGGCTTGACAATTTGGCAGAGTTTCTATGCTATGATTTCTCTCCCTTGACTAGTACCCCTACCCCCCCTTTTATAGGCTAGAAGGAGATAGGGTTTTTGGCGAACTCTCGGCCATGCATGGCCCGGAGTTCCAGTTAACTGACAAAAAGCCTTGTGTCCAAGCGGAAACTTTCCTGATATTTTGCTTTGTTAGGTACCCGCGGGCTGTTTTGGGTTAGCCCGCGGATGCCCGCGTGCAGTATAAGGACAACAAGTGGATGCCCGCGCCCAGTAAGAAGTTAGGGCGTGGGTTGCTTGTTTTAAGTGGTTTTTTGAGGATTTGTTCAGCATGGCTTTGGCTAGGAAGAGGCATGAGTTGGCCTGATGACAGGTAAACCTGTGTGGTGCATTTTAGGGTTATAACAGATGCCCCCTAATATGTGAGGTCATAAGAGCATCTGATGGCCGAAATACATTACCAATTCTTTACCAATCTGTACTGATGTGCTGAATGAGTGAGCCCAGGAATCAGGAATCGGGAAGTGCCATCTGCANTGACAAAAAGCCTTGTGTCCCGGCGGAAACTTTCCTGATTTTTTGCTTTGTTAGGTACCCGCGGGCTGTTTTGGGTTAGCCCGCAGATGCCCGCGTGCAGTATAAGGACAGCAAGTGGATGCCCGCGCCTAGTGAGAAGTTAGGGCGCGGGTTGCTTGTTTTAAGTGGTTTTTTGAGGATTTGTTCAGCATGGCTTTGGCTAGGAAGAGGCATGAGTTGGCCTGATGCCAGGTAAACCTGTGTGGTGCATTTTAGGGTTATAACAGATGCCCCCTAATGTGTGAGGTCAGAAGAGCATCTGATGGTCGAAATACATTACCAATTATTTACCAATCTATACTGATGTGCTGAATGAGTGAGCCCAGGAATCAGGAATCGAGAAGTGCCATCTGCAAAAAATATCAAATGTCTCACCAAGGCGGGCATACCCATGCTCGGGATAAATCAGAACCATGGCTACCAATCAAATACACTGTAGATCCATGTCAAATAAGTATAAAGAGTAGCCGCGAACAATACGCAGCAGAGCTACATCTCGAAATCAAAAAGATATACATAGGAAGTATCCATCTCTCAGAAGCTGTCTTGGCCTGATGGTTGTACTTCAGAGCTCGAGCAACAACTTCAAAATCTTCTATTATTCGGGTAGGAGTGTAATATGAGTGTACGACTGCACTACCCAGAGGTCTTCGACGGCTCGTCAGTGACGGACTTGATAATCTTGATGATCGGACTGAAGGCTTCAGTGATTTCTAACAAAGACTTGATTGGATGTTCAGGATGGTCGGGTATGCGGACAAGAGACATATTGCAGAGTGGCCGACTCAGGCTAAATAACAAACTTCCCTTGGACAATAGCACGACAAGTGATAAGACTCAGGCAACATA
>JZKD02S1863379.1:23193-38517 GCA_000966675.3 Picea glauca | reverse complement strand
GGTGGTATATACTAGCTATCACACATTTACTAATATGTCTCCATTTGAAGTTCTTTATGGATATTCAACTTCTTATCTTGAGGTCTTGATTCCTTGAACCTATGAAATAACACATGTGCTTGTGGGATATTAAAGAATAACCCTAATTTCACTAGATATTGATAAATACCTACCAAAATCCTTTTGTTGAAGCCCCCTCCCAACACATCTTTCCAATAAATAAATAAAAACCTTATTTTTACTAGATATCACATATTTTTAATATATACCCATTTTTATACACCCCAACACTTATAAACCCCTCGTACCTCACATTCCCCCCCGCCCCCCCAAATACCTACAACATATTGACTTGATTTTTGACAATTTAAAAACCGCCTTTATGAATGAACGTGATAATATATTGGTCAACAAGGTGAAGCCCTTGTGATTCTTTTATCACATCCTTTTTGTAGGACCATTCTAAAGCACAAGAAATAGACTCGCATATGGAAAAGACTAAAGAAACTTTTCAAAATTTTAAAGAAAACCTTCAAATGGCCTAGGCTATGTTAGAAAAACAGGATCGTGGAGCAATAAAATAAAAACAAATGCAGAAATAAAACATAGAAGATACACAATACAATAGAGACATAGATATATGTGGTTCACCAAGTGTGGGCTACGTCCACCAGAGAAATTGTCAGGTCCTTCCTTTATATTATCCATCAAATGAAGGGATACAACCTACAACAGACTCGTTGTAACTTCCTTTTCTTTCTCTCATAGTATCCTCTCTCAGAATACAATATTTGCAATGATTCATAGCCACAACAGATTTCCCTCATAAAAGAGGGTTTCCTTCTAGGGAAAAAAACCCTAACATAACTTCTACTGTCAAATATGCGACCTTATAATGAATGGTCCAGATTTACTATGAAATTACAATATACATTTACAAGGCAATATTTCCTTCGGGGGCTTCGCCCTCGAACCCCCTAGTTGGGGGGATGAGCCCCCCAGACCCCATATGGGGAGAAATCCCCCACTGCGTGGAGGGGTGTACGGTATTCATGGGGTATAAACACGGCTAAAAAAAAATACCTATGAATCGAAAAGATAATTAGGCTCCACAACCAAAAATCTCCCACTTGGAGACTGATCTCAACAACTCCACCATTGTTATATCTGTTGGACTATGATCCTTCTTGTTATTACATAATCTTGTCAAAGACTTAGGAGTTTGTGGTTTCTACGTAAGTCTGTATTTTTTCATGTCTCTCATCCTTTTGCAGACCCAATCGTAAGGTTTTTCCTTTCATCTTATAGTTTTCTTCTTTTGTCTGCCTGAGAGGTGTCGGCCCTAAGTCTTTTTGTTTTCTCTGAGGTCGATCGCTTCTATCTCCTTGTCTTTGTCACTGATCCTTTTGCATTCCCTATCCCTCAACCAATCATCCAAGTATTTGTTTACAGAGGCCGCATCCATAAGCACAAACACAACATTTAAAGTGGTCTGATATGGACTTGAATCAAGCGAGGGAGAAAGTTCAATTTGGCGGAGAAAAATTCATTTCAAAGTTCAGAGATCAGCGGCAAGTTATAAGCATAGGAATAGGGAATTCATAAAGTTGTTGAAGTTACTTGTCAAAGATATGAATCCCCGAAACCCAAAATCAGTAAGAGCCATTCGATCTAGCAGGACGCGTGGCGCCAGATCCGAGCCGTGGAGAAAGTCATTTAGGGAAAACTCAAGTGATAGGTCCTAATATCCCAAGTCCTGAAATGTCGATGGCCCAAGGTCTCGAAATGTCGATATCCATATAGGTCGTCCGATCAAAGGGTACGTGTGGTGTCTGATTCCAGACATCGTGATTTTGTGACTCGGGTTTTGAGCATGGAGCACAGCGTCAGTTCGCAAAGTGAAAAATCGTGACGCGCCTGAGAGTTGGGCCCATGGTCATATGGAAGCAGGGCCATAAACAGGGGTAGGTTCCTATTAAGCAGCGAGTGACTAAGGTTGTTCGAAGAGATGATCTTGGCTGTCAATTTCAAAGAAAATTTGACTGTTGATCCAGAGGGGCAGTTTCGCAATTTCGAGCATCAAGATTTTGAAATCAAGGGGAGCGAAAACTCTCGAAATGAGAAAGCCCGAAATTTCATATGGGATAAGCACGGGGTCGTGGACCGAGGTCGCATGGGCAAAGGAAAAGGATCTACGCAAAAGATCAAAGCACCCGAGTTGGTCACAGAGAAAGATCTATGTGGCCTCGAGGTGCCATAATTGACTCGAAGGAGTCGTGAGCTCACCTGGAAAATTTATGGGTGTCAGGCCTTGCCCTGATCCCGATGAAAGTAGTTAATGAAAATGGGGAAGGTGGTTGAAACCTTGTTTCACCACATAAATGGAAAGCATGGAAAATATGGTCGTGGAGGGTAGACTGTCAGCCGAAAGTTCACCTGCCATGGATTTTCTTGTAAAGCCCATACTGGTCTGATCTTGCATCTAACAAGAGAATGCAAGTGCAATCTGACAGAGGAAAATGAAGACGCCAAGCCTTGAATGCAATGAACAGAACACACTTTTGAAGAGAGCTAGTAGTTCTGAGTATAAATAGTTAGTTTTGATATTTTGTCATGGTCGATGGTAGAGCAGAGCTCCCAATTTGTAAAGTTTTAATGAACACTCTGGTTCTTTGGTTATGCTTTGTAATTTGAGATTTCTTGTTTAATGACAGTCATCTTTCTTGCTCCCTCTTGTTTTCCTCTGATACTAAAAGAGTTCATGATTGACTGATTCACTTGAATTATTGTGACAACATTATGATGAAAGTTTGATCATAGTGTTGTTATAATTTCTTTCATTTTCTTTGAGACTTGAATACGAGAAGATCTTGTGTCTAAGTTTTTCCTCCTGGGCTGCTGGAAGACCTAATGTATTTGGTAGACCTCTACATTTTCTCGCCAAAGTATTCCTCCTACTCACCTTTACTACAACCTACTAGCTGAAATCAAACCAAGACCTCACCTGCTTGTCCATATCAGTTCATTTTTTCTGACTTAAGACGATATTTTCTTGAGATTGCGCACATTTGACCCTCGTATAACCAACCTGTGACATAAAACTGATGGGTACTGGGCTTACCTCTGTCGCAATCCAGAGGCGACTTCTGGTGCTAACATTTATGGAGCCATTGTCGTGGACGAAATTGAAGATTTTCCCTAGGATTGAACGATAAAGCTTACTAGTTCTGAAGGTGCATCAGAACTTAGTACATCTAATATTGTAGTTGTGCACCTGGTGACTCCACTGTGGTGACTCCATTGATGTGAATCCACTGGCTCAGTTGTGGCTTCTAGAGGCAAACACATGAGGTCTACTCCATAGCTACCTCTAGCAACACCTGAAGCTGACCTTGAGAAAATTACCAGAAAGGGAAAGGCCCCTCGAAAAGGTACTTCTGTTGTTGAACCAGGTATTTCTGATGATTTTCACTGTCCTCCTTTAGAAACTCTGAAATCTGCTTCTCGTTTTCCTATTATACTGTGTGTTGGAGTTTCCCAAAGTTTAAAGTTTGGGAGTGTTCCTGTTGAGTTTTCTCCTCCTGGTTTTGGATTGGAAGGAGAAAGCCTTGTCACTCTTATTTCCCCTGATGTTGTACCTTAGTCTAGACCCCAGACCTTGGAAGATTTTCCCACTCCAGGTTTTATTACCCCTCCTCCTGCTAGAGTTACTGATTTTGAAGAAAGGGAAAACTTTGTTCCCTCTAGCCATGTAGCCTTTTCTCCAAATCCTCTGTTGTTTCCCTTTCCTCCCAGAAGCTCAGTCCCAACATCCCCTATTCAAACCCATTTCCCCCCTAGTTCTCCTCCATCTATCATCGCTATGGCAGGAGCTAATCCCCCCAGAAATAGAATGGACGCTATAGTAGCTGCCAGATACACCCCTCTCATTTTGACTCAAACTCTTAATGCCCTCCCAGTCGGTGGCTACCTTAAGCAGTTTCCCAAGTTTACGGGAGAGGGAGATATTACCACATAATAGCACCTTGCATCTTTCTATAGTTATGTTGATAACTATGTCATAATAGATGAAGATGTGTGGATGAGGATTTTTGTCCATGGTATCGAAGGAGAAACCAAAAAGTGGTTTAGGGCCCTGACCCCTGTATCCATTGATGGGATCGAGGCTTTAAATGATATCTTCTTGAGATAGTGGGGGGATAAAAAGGACTTCATGTATTATATCACAGAGTTTGGATCCCTAAAGAGAAAAGAGAGAGAGTCTGTCCCTGACTTCTCCAAAAGATTCAACAAAATGTACAATAATATCCCTATTGAGATAAAGCCTACAGAAGCCTCTGCCAAAATTACCTATGCTAGTGTTTTTGACCCTAACTTCTGCCTCCTGTTAAGAGAGAGAAAAGCTACCTCCTTGGCTCATATGAAAGATGCAGCCCTAGAAGTAGAGTCTAACATATTGGCAGTTGACCGACTCAAAAATAAGGCTGATAGAGACAAAGGAAGGGGAAGAGTTGAAGCCTCAACCTCCAGTTCCTCTGCCTTCCCCCCTCAAATGGACGAAGTAACCAAGATACTAAAATCACTTTCATCTAGAATGGAAAGGTTGGAATTAGAGGGGAAGCAGACATACATAAATCCTCAAAATGTTGATAACAGAGGCAACTTCAGGAGGCCGAGAAACAATGCTCCTCAGATTATACAAAGAGAACCTTGGAACAGAGATAGGGATGATCAGAAAATTCAGACCCCTCTTCAAAACAACCTTGTTGCAGATGATTATGGGGAGGAGGAAGACCTTGGCCCATATATCCACTGTCGTGAAGATGCATCTCCTTCTCCTCACTTAACTAAATCAACATACGAGGACTCTCTCATGGACATCAATTAAACGAGTTGAGTAAGGGGGATGAGGCCACCGACAACCCAAATAGATACAACCTCGTGTCTAAGAAGAAATATGGGAAGTCTAACATCCCTGATCAGCCTCCCAAAGCAGACAAACCCACCAAAGACACAGCAAACAGCAGCAGGGAAAACAAAGCACTAAATCCCCCTCCAGTAGCCAAAGGTCCTATCCCAGGGGTAAAGGAAGTTTTGAAACCCCCCTCCTACTTTAAATTTGAGCATGAAGTTCAGAAGATTAGGATCCCGATACCCCTTTCAGAGCTAGTCAAGCATGAAGACTTTAAGAGATCTCTATCTAAACTGTTGTTGCCTGAACCTTTGTATCATCCCTCAGACTCAATCAATTTGCAAGATGAGAAGCCAACAGTCATCTTAGGTCCCATGGTAGAAGATAGAGATGATTCATCCCCTCCCTTCTACACATCACTGAACATACATGACAAGGTATTACATAATTGTTTGATGGATTTAGGGGCCTCTCATAATCTCATGCCCAAAACTATTATGGAAGAACTGGGACTAGAAATGACAAAGGCTTATCATGACTTATATTCCTTTGACTCTGGGAAAGTGTAATGTCTTGGGGTCATTAAAGATCTGGTTGTGACCTTGTTCCAGTTTCCCATGAAAAGTGTGGTCATGGACATCATGGTAGTTGATGTTCCTCCCAAGTTTGGCATGCTTTTGTCGAGATCTTGGATAAAAAGGCTTGGAGGAACATTGCAGATGGACCTCACATATGCTACCATTCCTATATTTGGGGGGGAACATAGAAGAATGTATAGAGAAGCTCAGTTGGCCTATATCATTAGTGATGAAGCAAACCCCACCAATCACCCTATTTTTCCCCTTGATGTTGATTTGGGATCCATCTTGTTACAGCTCACTGATGCTCCTGAAGAACATCTTGAAATCAGAAAGCAGTCCCTTACCCTCTGTAAAGATTCTCCTCTGATTACCTATGCGTGGAAAATGTTCTTCGACGGAGCCTCTTCTAGAGAAGGTGTTGGAGCTAGAGTGGTCCTTGTCTCTCCTGTTCAAGAAATTGTATCTCTGTCATTCAAGTTAGAATTTGAAACTACCAATAATGTGGCAGAATATGAAGCTCTTATTTTGGGTTTGAGGGCTGCAAAATACATGGGAATTGAAGAGATATCAGTGTTCGGTGATGCTGAGTTGAATGTCTAGCAGATCAGAAATATTTATCAAGCCAAACACCCTCGACTGAGATCATATAGAAATGAAGTCTGGGATCTGGTTGACAATTTTTTCTCGGCTTTCAACATTTCATTTATTCCAAGAGAAGAGAATGTCATGGTTGACTCTTTTGCTAAATCATCAAGCAATTTCAGAGTCCCTCTGCCACCTAAACTCAGGTATGATGTTGAGGTAAGATATAGGCCCTCTATACCTGACAATATCAAGTATTGGAAGGTGTTTGAGGATGATCTTGAGATCATAAAATTTCTTGAGAGATGAGTTCTCTGCATTGCACATTTATGAGGATCATGATCCCAAAGGTGACCCTCACGCTGATGTATTTCTAAATAAAATTGCTAATCACCACATTGTTCAACTACCTAGCAACCACATTCCCAGAGGACTAGTTGCATTAGAAAGATTGTTTGATGGGAACGATGTGGCAATAAATTTTAAAGGCCCAACTGAGGATGTTGATGTAGTTGAATGCAATATTGGTACAGAGAATGATCCAATGTTCGTCAAGTTGTCAAGTAGCCTGTCAAGGGAGCAAAGAGCCGAGTATACTAAGCTATTAAAATAATTTTCTAATGTGTTTTCCTAGACCTATGAAGACCTCAGAACATACGACACAACCGTCATTGAGCATAAGATCCCATTGATAGAAGAGGCCAAACCATTTAGGCATAAATTAACACAAATAAATCCTATGTTGATGCCTATTATGGAAAGGGAGGTAAAGAAGTTGTTGGACACCCAAATCATTGTCACTCTGAGATACTCTGAATGGGTGGCCAACTTGGTCACGGTAAGGAAAAAGAGAGAAGAAATCAGACTTTGTGTTGATTTCAGGAATCTGAACAGAATCTCTAAGAAGGAAAATTACCCTTTGCCAAAGATGGAACACATGTTGCAAAGGGTGACAGGCACATCCAGGATCTCCATGATTGATGGCCTTTCTGGCTACAATCAGATCTTTGTCCTGCCTGAAGACAAAGAAAACACAACCTTCACCACTCCTTGGGGCACATTCATGTATGCCAAAATGCCCTTTGGATTGATGAATGCAGGAGCAACCTTCCAACGAGCCATGGACATTGCCTTCATTGGAGAAAGAGACAAATTTGTGGTCATCTATCTGGATGACATAACAGTCTTCTCCAAATATGATAAATAACATTGTCAACATCTGAGAAAGGTCTTCTCGAAATGCAGAAGGTTTGGTCTCTCCCTAAATCCCAAGAAGTCTTTATTTTCCATGCAGGAAGGAAAATTGTTGGGACACATCGTATCAGTTGAGGGGGTCAGGAACAATTCAAGCAGGATGGAAGTTATTCAAACCTTGTCACTTCCCAGATCCAAAAAGGAAGTTCATTCCTTCCTGGGCAAAATCAATTTTCTGATAAGATTAATTGTTCCAAATTTTTTTGAACTGGTGAAGCATATCACATCCATGCTTAGGAAGG
This sequence comes from Picea glauca, assembly GCA_000966675.3. Classification (NCBI taxonomy): domain Eukaryota; kingdom Viridiplantae; phylum Streptophyta; class Pinopsida; order Pinales; family Pinaceae; genus Picea; species Picea glauca. Next base: position 30,946 of record JZKD02S1863379.1, on the reverse strand, counting down.
GGAACAAAGTAAAATGGACTGTCGAATCCATAGAATCCTTCAATCAAATTAAAAAGGCACTGACTGAAGCACCTCTGCTAGTCAGTCCTGATTATTCCAAGGATTTTCTGATTTTTTCCTTTGCTTCATTTGATACAGTGGTCGTTGTCTTACTACAAAAGAATGATGCAGGTCTTGAGCAGCCTATTTCCTTTTTCAGTAGAGCGCTAAGAGACGCAGAGGTCAGATATGACATCATGGAGAATAAGGCCTATGCCTTAGTGAAAACTCTTAAATTTTTCAGAGTCTATGTTCTGCATTCAAAAATCATTGCATATGTTCCTTCATCTTCTATGAAGGACATTCTCATTCAGCCTGATATAAATGGCAAAAGGTGCAAGTGGATTGCCAGAATCCTTGAATTTGATCTGGAAATAAAACCCACCAAGCTAGTTAAAGGCCAGGGTTTAGCCAAGTTGTTGGCTTAATCTAATTGTAAAGCTTTGGAGGTTAAATACATCAATGCTCATTCAGAAAATCATCAGGCTAAAGTGTCTGATAAAGGCCCTCAAGAGAACCCTCCATTGGCAGAATGTTCTTGGTACAAAGACATTATATATTTTCTGCAAGATTTAAGGCCCCCTGATGATGTGGGAAAAAGCAAGGCGAGAGATTTAAAACTCAAAGTGATTAGATATTGCCTTATCGACCAGGTCCTGTACTGGAAAGACCCTCTGGGTGTTCTTCTGAGATGTTTAGACCCACAGGAGGCCCAAAAGATTATTTTTTATTTTCATGATAGCATGTGTGGGAGGCATCATTTCTGGAGAACCACAGCCGACAAGATTCTCAGGGCTGGTTACTTCTAGCCTACTCTATTCACTAATGTCTGTGCAAAAATCAGGGCTTGCATCGAATGCCATAAATTCTCTGGGAAGTAGAAACTCAAGTCTTTGTCATTGAATCATGTGGCAGCTATAGGACCCTTTTAGTAGTGGGGCCTAGACTTTATCAGGGAGATTCATCCTCCTTTGAGTGGTCAACATAGATGGATCTTGACTGCCATCGATTAATTCACCAAATGGATAGAAGTTGTCCCCATAAGGAGTGCTTCTCACAAAGTAATCATTGGTTTTCTTGAAGATATTATAGCAAGGCTTGGTTGTCCAAAAAGGACTGTCATTGATAATGCTGCATCCTTCAAGGCCAAGCCATTAATCTAGTTTTGTGAGCGGTTTGGAATTTCATTAATTCACTCAACCCCCTACTACCCCCAAGGGAATGGACTGGCAGAATCCTCTAACAATATCCTTATAAAGATTATCAAAAGGTTGTTAGATGACAACAAGAAAGCATGGGATTCAAATCTCAAGTTTGCTCTATGGGTTGATAGAGTGACAACAAAGAGGTCTCTTGGAGCCTCTCCTTTTCAACTTGTGTATGGAGTTGAGGCCATTTTTCCTTCTTAGCTCGCCTTGTCGGTGGAAAAATTCTTCCAAGACTACCAAGGAGAACCTGATGACATGGTCAGGAGAATATTACAACAGACAGAAGTGCAGGAAACCAGAGAAAAGTTGTTGGATAGGGCACATGACCATCAACAGAAGATCAAGCAATTGTTTGACAAGAAGAGAAGAGAAAAAGGTTTCCAGCTAGGATATCTAGTACTCAAATGGGATGAACCCAAATAGGACAAGGGAAAGCATGGTAAATTTTAATCCCTTTGGATTGGACCCGTCAAAATTTCTGAGACACTTTCAAATAATACTTACAGGTTGCAGAATTTGGAGGGTAACACAGTTTTTGGCATCCCTGTAAATGGGCAATTCCTGAAAAAAATAATTGTTTAAAGTTGCATTTGGCTTCCTACCATTGTAAATATCGTTCTTGTTTTATGTTTATTTTGTTTTTAATAGGAGACTTCATAACCCATAGCTAAGACACTGGAACTACTTGTTCTTGGCAGCTCGCAGGGAGCATGCCATCCCCTGTAGAGCCAAATGTTATCACATAATCTTGTCAAAGCCTTAGGAGTTTGTGGTTTCTACCTAAGTCTGTATTTTTTCCTGTCTCTCATCCTTTTTCAGACCCAATCGTAAGGTTTTTCCTTTCGGCATATAGTTTTCTTCTTTTGTCTGCCTGAGAGGTGTCGGCCCTAAGTCTTTATGTTTTTTTCTGAGGTCGATCGCTTCTATCTCCTTGTTTCTGTTGTTGATCCTTTTGCATTCCCTAGCCCTCTGCCAATCATCCAAGTATTTGTTTACAGAGGCCAGAACCATCAGCACAAACGCATCATTTAAAGTGGTATGATATGGACTTGAATCAAGAGAGCGAGCAAGTTCAGTTAGGCGAAGGAAATTTCATTTCGAAGTTCAAAGATCAACAACAAGTTATAAGTGCAGGAATCGAGAATTCAGAAAGTTGTTGAAGTTGCTTGTCAAAGATCCGAATCCCCGAAACCCGAAATCAACAAGAGTCGTCTGATCCAGCAGGATGTGTGGCGCCAGATCTGAGCCGCAGAGAAAGTCATTTAGAGGAAACTCAAGTGAGAGGTCCCGATATCCTGAGTCCCGAAATGTCGATGGACCAAGTTCTCGAAATGATGATATCCATCTGGGTCGTCCGATCAAAGGGGACATGTGGCATCTAATCCAAGACATTGGGATTTCCCGACTCGAGGGTTTGAGCATGGAGCATAGGGTGAGTTCACGAAATGTGAAATCGCGACGTTCCTGAGAGTTGGGCCCACGATCATAGCCCGAGGTCATATGGAAGCAAGGCCATAAAGAGGGGTAGGCGCCTATTAAGCAATGGGCAGCTAAGGTTGCTCGAAGAGATTATCCTGGCCGTTAGTTTCAAAGAAAATTAGACCGTTGATCCAGAGGGGCAGTTTCGCGATTTCGAGCATCGGAATTTTGAAATCAAGGGGAGCGAAAACTATCGAAATGCGAAAGCCCAAAATTTCATATGGGATAAGCACGGGGTCGTGGCCTGAGGTCGCGTGGGCAAAAGAAAAGGAGTTGCACAAAAGATCAAAGAACCCGAGTTGGTCACAGAGAAATATATGCGTGGCCTCAAGGCGCCAGAATTCACTCGAAGGAGTTGTGAGCTCACTTGGAACATTCATGGGTGTCAAGCCTCGCCCTGATCCCGATGAAAGTAGTTAATGAAAGTGGGGAAGGTGGTTGAAACCTCGTTTCACCACATAAATGGAAAGCATGGAAAATCTGGCCGTGGAGGGCAGACTGTCAGTCGAAAGTTCCCCTTCCATGGATTTTCTTGTAAATCCCATACTGATATGATCTTGCATATGACAAGAGAATGCAAGTGCAATCTGACAGAGGAAAATGCAAACACCAAGCCTTAAATGCAATAACCAGAACTCATTCTAAAGAGAGTTAGTAGTTCTGATTATAAATAGTTAGTTTTGATATTTTGTCATGGTCGATGGTAGAGAAGAGCTCCCGATTTGTAAAGTTTTAATGAACACTCTGGTTCTCTGGTTATACTTTGTAATCTTAGATTTCTTGTTTAATGACAGACAATTTTCTTTCTCCCTCTTGTTTCCCTCTGATACTGAAAGAGTTTATGATTGACTGATTCACTTGAATTATTGTCACTACATTATGATGAAAGTTTGATCATAGTGTTGTTATAATTTCTTTCATTTCCTTTGAGACTTGAATTCGAAAATATCTTGTGTCTAAGTTTTTCCTCTTAGGTTGTTGGAAGACTTGATGTCTTTGGCAGACCTCTACATTTTCTCGCCAAATTCTTCCTCCTACTCACCTTTACTACAACCTACTGATTGAAATTAAACCAAGACCTCACCTTCTTGTCCATATCAGTCCATTTTTTCTGAGTTAAGACGATATTTTCTTGAGACTGTGCCCATTTGACCCTCGTATAACCAACCTGTGACATAAAACTAATGGGTATTGGGCTTACCTATGCCGCAATCCAGAGGTGACTTTTGGTTCTAACACTTCTTGGACCTGGAAAATTTCTCATATTCACCTTCATGCTTGGAGACCAACAAAAACTAAGCAAGAACTTAGTTTCTCCCTGGTTACTCCCTTTGCTAACATGCCTACAAGATTTTGGCTGGTGTGTATCTTTTCCAACTTCAAATGTCCATCTTCCAAGACAGATCGTATGAAATGGTACCTAAGATATATATGCTTAGTATTTGAATGGAAGGTTGAGTTCTTTGCAAGATGAATGACACTCTCACTGTCACAGTACAACCTATTATTCCCTTGCTTCTTTCCCAATTCCTCCATAAACCTCTATAACAAAATCATCTATTTACTAGCCTCTGTAGCAGCGACATGCTCTGCCTTTGTTGTTTAAAGTGCAACAACCTTTTGCAGTTTTGAAATCCAACTTATTGTTGTTCCACCTACAGTAAAAACATACCCTTTGGTTCTCCTCCTGCTATCTTTATCACCTGCCATATCTGAATCAACATATCCATGTAGAACATCGTCTGAACCTCCAAAACATAATGCATGACTAGAAGTACCTCTCAAATAACTGAGAATCCACTTTACTACCTCCCAATGTTCTTTACCTAGATTGTTCATATACCTTCTCATGAATCCCACTACATGTGCAATATGCGCTCTTGTGCAAACCATTACATACATCAAGCTGCCAATTGTCGATGAATAAGGAACCATGGACATGTATTATATATCCTCTTGTGTCTTGGGACACATTTCCGTAGTTAATTTGAAATGGCTAGCCAAAGGTGCACTAAATGGTTTTTCATTTTGCATTCTAAACTTCTCCAACACCTTCTCTACGTACTCACCCTGAGAAAATGTCAATTTGTGATTTTTCTTATCTCTTGTTATTCTCATACCAAGGATTTTCTTTGCATCACTCAAATACTTCATCGCAAATGAATTAGTTAATTTATTCTTAAGCACATTTATATCCTGCATATTACAATAGAAAGATAATATAGCTTCCATTTTCTATCTTTTTAAAATAAACACAGTGATCAAAATGACATCTACTATAACCTTGTTCTGTCATAAACCTATCAAACTTCAAATACCACTTCCTTGGAGCTTGTTTTAGGCCATAGAAGCTCTTCTTCAACCTGCATACCAAATTTTCCTTCCCTTTGACCTGATACCCCCGTGGTTGCTGCATATAAATATCTTCCTCCCAATCCCCATGGAAAAAGTTGGTTTTTCATCTAACTACTCAAGATGTAAATCTTCTACTTACACAAGACTTAAAATAGTCCTAATTGAATTCATTTTAACAACAAGATAAAATATTTCATCAAAATCGATACCTTTCTTTTGTGCAAACCCCGTTACAACAAGTCTAGCCTTGTACCACTTTTTGCCTCCATCTTCTTCCTTCAACTTGTAAACCCATTTATTCTGCAATACTCTTTTTTCCTACAAGAAACTGAACCAAATCGAAACTCTGGTTATTTACCAGGGAATCCATTTCCTCTTTCATTTCCTTCTCCCACTTCTTTTAGTGTCGACCTGCATTGCCTCTTCATAAAATTTTGGTTCACCAGAATTAGTCAACAATAAATAATACAATGAAAGAGAGTATCGTTCAGGGGTTCTACTTAACTTGATAAATATTCTAACAACACTTGTAGGAGTTTGAGGTACATGTTGCCCCTATTGTTGTACATTTTTATTTTTTGGTACCTTTGGAATTTGTTTTTCAGTGATCTCATCAAGCACTGTCTATTCTAGTTTTACTTTTCCATGTTTCTTTCCCTGCAACTGATCTTTGTACATGACCTTCTCATTGAATATGACATATCTACTCCTAATGATTTTGTGATTTTCATAATCCCATAAGCGATAACCAAAATCATTAACATTGTATCCAATAAAGGTACACTTCTTGGATTTTGCCTCAAACTTTGTTCTATTTTCTTTATCAAGATGGACAAATGCTTCATAAACGGAAGTCTTCAAAAAGAATAGTTTACCTTTTTACATATCCATGCCTTGTCTGGAATTATACCATCCAAATAGATTGAAGGTCCTATGTTTATTAATTAAACAACAATATCTATACCATTTGCCCAAAAATGTAAGGGGAAACCAGCATGCAGTCTCATACTCCTTGCACGCTCCATGATTATCATGTTCATCCTTTCTGACACACCATTTTCTTGTGGTGTTCCTGGAGTTGTCTTCTCTCTACGAATCCTATGGTATGAACAGTAATCATCAAACTCCTTTCTTCAATATTCACATCCATTGTTTGTTCTGATATACTTCAATATTTTTCTTGTCTTATTCTCAACCAAAGCTTTCCATTTCTTAAAAGTATCAAAAACATCAGATTTTTGTCGAATGCTATAAACCCATTTTTTCTAGTTGCATCATCAATAAAAGTAACATAATAACGAGAACCACCAAGAGATGATACCTAAGTTGGTCCCCATACATATGTATGCACAAGCTCTAACCTTTCACTCTTGTTTTGTTTTTCGACTATGAGAAATCTGACTCTCTTATGTTTTCCATAAATGCAATGCTCACAAAAATCCAAATCAATTTTTTTAAGATCTGGAAACAAATTTATTTTGTGAAGTATCTGCATCCCCTTTTCACTCATGTGTCCAAGCCTATGATGCCACAGTGTTATATCCACTCCTGTAAAAGCTAAAGAGATAGAAGAGTCAGTATTACCAGTACATAAATACAATGTACCTACCTTCTCTCCTTTTGCTATCACCAGTGATCCTTTGATGACCTTCCACACCTTATATGTAAATATGGATATACAACCTTCACTTTCCAAATTCCTTGTTGAAATTGTATTTTTTCTTAGATCTAGAACATGTCTTACCTCTTTGAACAACCATTGGTTTCCATTCTTTTTCTTTATTTTTACTTTTCCCATTCCAACAATTTTTCATGGTGTATCATCACCCGAATGAACCTATCCAAAATCACCTTGAACATAATCTAGAAAATGTTTCCTATGGGGTGTGGCATGAAATGAATCCCTTGAAGATACTACACAAGACTCAAAAATATTATCTACAAAAAGAATCAAAACATCTTGTAACACATCACATGTTACATTTTCTTCCTCATTTTTCTCATGTTGTTCATCTCTTTGTTTCTTTGGAGCTTTGCAGCCTTTCTTCAGATATCCTTTCTTCCCACAATTCCAACACTCTATCTTTCCCAGTCTAGATTTGGATTTGCCCTTTCTAGAATTCTCATAGTTCCCTGAACCCTTTCCTCTATCCTTTTGTCTTCCCCTATTCTCCATGTTTAATGCATTACCTGATGTCTCACCTGTGCTTTTCCGTCACATTTCCTCGCTAAGGATAACACCAACAAAATCATCAAATTTTAAAGTGTTTGAACCATAGACATAGTTACTTACATCCATGACCAAGCCGTTCCAACTTTATGGAAATGCGCACACGATTAGAAGAGCCTTGATATCATCATCAAAGTCCACTTTTACTGAACTTAGTTGATTAGTAACCATAGTAAATTCATTTAAATGATCTGCAATAGACCCACCTTCTGTTGGAAATACTAAAACAATTGAGAGGGGGGGTGAATCAATTTTTTATGAGCTTAAACAATTTTATACCTTTTAAAATATTACTAATCTTCCTTCAAGTGATCATCAACAATATATAGCATATGGACAGTAAAAGTAAAGACCATCAGTCACACATAAAGTACACACAGAGATAGATTTTCACGAGGAAACCCATAAAGGGAGAAAACCTCTTCTTCTTCGAAATGATAGG
>JZKD02S1863368.1:26077-41576 GCA_000966675.3 Picea glauca | reverse complement strand
TAATGCGACATCCTGTCATTCATTTACGACATTCAATTCCACTTGCCTTCGTCATTTAGTATGTCTTTTGCCATTTTTATTTTTCCCGATTGTTTCCATTGTGAACCAACTATTGGCCTTGTCTTCATCGGGTTTGTATTCCTAAGTGTGGGTACTCTTTCTCCTTTCAGCACACTATACCTCTGTTGGTACCATTTACTATCGTGTTTTTTTTTTCTAGCTACACAGTGACTTTCATGTTATGGGTGGTTGATTGTCCTTACACAACTTCAGTCAGCTCCCATTGATCATCCCTTTGATTTTTGTGCCTCCTAAGTCTTTCAACTGTACATCTCCCCCATATGTGACAATTTCTACTTCTTACAGTCCTAACCAGTGCATTCAGAGTTTTCTTGGATGTTGAATGGATTTGTTGTCATACATCAAGACTAAGTCTCCTTCTTTGAAAGTTTTCTTCTTGATGTGTCTTTCATTCCAAGCTTTGTCCCTTGATTTTTGAACTTGTTGGTGGAATATTGCTAGGATTTGATCTTCCTCCAAGATCAACAACTGATTCAATCTATTTTGTATTGTTCCTCATTCTGTCATGTGTGTAATCGTAGCTACATGCATATTGGGTATCAGAAATGCTAATGGCACAACCGCTTCTTGTCCATATACCAGTTTGAATGGTGTGTGCCCTATCAAATTCTTGCATGTGGTCTTGTATGCCCACAATGCTACTGGTATTTTGAGGTCCCAATCATCCCTATTGAAATTACATATCTTTGTCAGTGCATTTTCCAAGATTTTGTTAAATACTTCTACTGTTCCATTTTCCTGTGGGTGATATGGTGTGATATTTTGATAATGGAAATCAAAATCTTTAGACATAGCCTTAATAGTTTTGTTAATTAAGTGAGTGCCTTGGTCGCTCATCAAAATTGTTGGGCAACCAAATCTAGTGATTACATGTTCAAATAGAAAATGTGTTGTTGCTTCTGCACTGGAATCCTTCACTCATGTTGATTCCACCCATATTTTCAGGTATTCTATGATAGTGATAATGTACCTTGCTCCTGTTCTTTTGGTTGGTGGTTTGATTGGTCCCACAAAGTCTATTTCCCATTTGTAGAATACCTGCAATGTTACCTATGGTCACAATGGAATCTTGTCCCTTCTATTGGGTTTTCCAACCCTTTGATAGACATCACATATTTGGCAGTACTCTTTCAAGTATCTGTGAATGGTTGGCCACCATAGTCCTGTGCACAATACCTTCTGCGTGGTATATTTTCCTACGTAATGTCCTCCTATTCCCTCACGGGATTTTGCTAAAACCCTTGGTCTTTCATGTTCTAGCACATATATTCGCAAGATGCTATCTATGCCCATTTTGTATAAGTGTCCTGTGATCAACTGATAGTCTGCATCCTAAACTACCAGGTTTTTCTTCTATGCGGTGTTATATTCCTATGGCATAGTACATGTACTTAAGTACTTAATGATATCTATAAAGTATTCATGAGCGATATGGACTGAAAATTACTGTGTGTCTGAAATTTTTTCCTTTAAATTTGTAGGTTTTTTTTCCATTTGTGACCCTTGATAGGTGGGCATGTCCTGTATTCATCTTTTCTGGCTTGACTATTCCTTCAAAATCATATTCTTGAAACAATAGTAACCATGAACATATTCTCCCCCCCCAACATTGGCTTGTTGAATAGGTATTTAAGGTATGAGTGATCTATGAACATCTTAAAGTGTTTTCCCAATAAGTAATGTTTGAATTTCTGCAGTTCATAGACTATAGCTAGGCCTTCCCTCTCTATAGTGTTATAGTTATGCTCTAATTTTGATATTTTTATGCTCGCAAATGCTATAGGGTGATCCAATCTTCCGCTCTTGGATGTGCCAAAATATCTCCAAGTGTTATGGATGATGCATCTACATGTACATGGAATGTTTTCTCCCAGTCTGGAAATACTAGTATTGGTGCGGTGACCATTTTTTGTTTTAGCGTATCCAGACCATGTTGACAGTCTTCATTTCATTGAAACTTTGTATCTTTCCTTAACAATTTCTCCATTGGTGCAGCAATCTGCGTGTATTCTTTGATAATTTTATGTATTATCCTATATGTCCCAATGATGTTCTTAGTTGATGGACTATCTTTGGTGGTGGCAAGTTAACAATTACTGTAATATTTGCAAGATCTAGTAGTAAACCTTATTTGCATACTATATGGACCAATAGTATCCCAAACAGTGTTTCCAATATACATTTTTTTTTTATGTTTAATGATATCTGGCATTGCCTGCATATTTCTAACATCAGCCGCAAGACCTCTACATGGTCTTTCAACAGACTATAGACTATCCAATCATCCAAGTATACCTCTAGTAACTAGTGGATAAATTCTTTGAATGCAACGATGACTACTCTTGAAAATATTGTTGGTGCATTCTTCAGTCCAAACGACATGATTGTGTATTGGTAGGATCCCCATTCTATAACAAACATGGTCTTGTATCTGTCTTCCTATGATATCTTGATCTGGTGGTAGCCTGAGAATCCATCAATGAATGAGTAAACTTTGTGTCCCGCTACGTTCTCCAACACTTCATCCGTGAAAGGTGTAGGGAATGGGTCATGTAGGCATGCATCATTCAAATTCCTCAATATGACGCATATTCTTATCCTTCCTTGTTTTTTCTTCTGAACTACCATTGGTCTTATCCATTCTGATTCTTCCATAGGTTCTATGATTCTAGCTTCGAGCATCCTATCGATCGCAGCTTTGACTTTCTTCTTATATATTGGGTTTAATTTGTATGGTCATTGTCTAATCGACCTTGCTTCATATCTGAGTGGTATCTTCATTTCTCCTAGCTCTCCTACTATACCCTTCATTTCCATGAATGTTGTGGGGAACAGGTCGTTGTACTCACACAGTAAATCTTTTATGATTTCTACTGTTTGTTGATCCCAGTAGTCTCCAATGATGGCCATTTTTGGATTCTCAACACTCCCAATGTTGACTTTCTTTACCTTTATCGGCACAAAAATTACTTCTGATTCTAGAGTTGGACCTTCCACTTATCTTTCTACTTATTCTTCCTTGATCTAAATATCACGCAGATCATCTTCATCTGGTGCTTCTTCCTGCACATGATAGCATGACAACAATTATTTCATTGTTTGTCTGTTCCATTGTTGTTCTTCTGTTATGAGTTCAACTTCTGGTTTTGTGATGAATATCACCTCTCTTATCTTCTTAAGAGATACATATATGTTGGGGTTCTCATGCTTGAATGAAAAAGTGACTGCAAAATTCTGTTGTAGTATGGTCCAGTTCGAAGTTCCTTTGCGCAGTTACTCGTCTATATACCAGTTCGTTGGTATGCCTTCTAAGGTGTGTACAAAATGATGAGGCCATTCCTCTGGGGGTGTCATCTTCCACAACATTCTTCACTTCTTCAAGTTTTTCTCTGGTGCTCCCTGTCCATCGTACTTCTACTTCTTGTTTCTTTTATGTTCTACAGTAAACCTTATGTGTAGTAACCTCTTACATTCGTACCAATCTGTGATTGTTTCTTTGTGTGTGCACCACCATATTGCAGGTGTGAACTTGAGTCTATATCGAGTGCTAAGAGTCTCTAAGTTTCTAACAATTCATCCTCATACTATGCCAAGAATGATTCTATATCGTTTACTCCATGGAAAGTGGGTGGATCCCTTATCTCCATGCCTACCCATATTACTGCACAGTCTATTCTTGTGCACTTTCTTGTGGAAACTTCATGTAGCCTTTATTGCCAGTTCTCTAAACTTGTATCTGAGTTTGTCACACATGAAGTAATGCTCCACCAAATGAGTATCCCATCTACAGTTGGGTTTACGTAATCCTCATCGCGCATAGTTGTTATGTACAAATGATTTATTTCCTCTAAGTCTAAGAAAGTAGGTTCTACAAACCTTTCCCCTTCTGATGGGTCTAATGGTGCAATGACCTTGTATTCTCTTGACTCAAATGTCATTTTTTGGATCTTTAAATTGATTATGGCCTAGTTATCAAATTCCCAATCCAAGCCAAGAAACACTAGATATGGTGTTTTTCCATCCACTATTTAAATCACTTCAAAGTCTTCTTTAGTGTACACTCCATCTTGGTCTACTATTACTCCTTTTAGTCTACCAATTGGTAGGACTATGTGTTGGTTTGCTAGTTTCAGTTGAACAGGTGAATATCCTAATGTGAGCTCTCCCATACATTGCCATGTATTTGGTAGTACATTGACTTCATATCCTAAATCCAGTATCATATCTCCCATGTTGAAATATCTAATGTTGGCATTTAGCTTGAACTCTCTACTTGTTCTTCTCCTTGTATGTAGGTGATTGACTTTTTTGGGTTCTAGTTTTCCTTCTGTCTCTATGCTACATTTTTATAATATATTTTGCAATATTTTGACAACAGACGGATCATTCAAGAGTTTTACACATGATTGCAAAAATTTGTTGATTGTACTTACTTGTCCCATGTGTTGCATTTTGTTGGTATGATCCAATAATGGAGGTATCTTGTACTCTAGATCTCCCTTGCTATGTTGCACAGTCGAAGTCGATGCAGTGTATTGCTTCAAAAATTCTTTCCTTAATTTATTAAATGTGTCTTTCTCGTTTTGTGCATCGAAATGTCGCCTTGGTTCGACATTCTTTTTCACCCACTGGTGTTGTACTGGCTTTGGTCGAACTGCGTCGTTTCCTATTTTATCTCCTTCGCATGTAACTATGTTCATGTTTAATCCTTCATCCCTTGCTTCAACTGAGATCCATTAAGAGTTTTGATTGTTCTGATTCCTCTTTTCCTGGATCTTTACTAATAGTGTCAGACATTCTTCTGTATCATGGTCTGATGCATGACAATAAATACAAGTTGTTAGTGGAAGTGGACATTCCCTTGAATAATGTCACGGTTGTTGACAATTGTGACATACCACTAGACCTCTACCTCTTCTAAATCCTCCTCTCACTTGTCCTCCACCTTTGTAGCTAGCCTGATCTCCTCTCGACATGTTATACTGAGGCACCTGATTGTACTATGCGGTATTGTATTGAGGTTGCATTGTGTTGTACTATGGCTGCATAGTATTATATGGTTGTTGCGTAGTATCATATCGCTTCTGCATAGTGTTGTATGGGGCTGGAACTTGGTTAAATTGTGGTGCATATTTCCCAATCATCATTTATGCATGCACCCTATATGCATCTGATGTCCTCTCTCGCATCAAATCCATAGTTCTACAATCTTTGTCGTCATGTCCCACTGGCTTGCAAAAGTTGCAATATGAACTCTTTGGGACTATTTGGTATTTCTGCATCATTGGGCAGTGATATGGATCATGGAACAATTTCTTATAGATATCATACCATGGTCCTACTATTGGTAATGGATTTGGTATTCCCGTTGTCATATACTACGTGAATGTTGGACATTCATTCTTGTGGTGTCCTTTTGTCCTGCATTTGGTACACCAAACAACTTCTCGTTTGTCCTTGCTTTTGTTCTAATTTATATGGAATGTTGAGTTCTTCAAATCCTCCTTCATTTCTTCAATGGCTGGATCCATCTGCTGATATTGGTTTTCTTCTAGTTTCAGGGCTGCCTGTAGAGCTTATGCCTGTGTCTGAAACTTTTGTTTTCGTAATGGGTATTTTAAGTGTGGTAGAAGTGAATTGATCAATATGTGCATGTGTTGCATATTGGTCATGAGATATTTCAATTCTCCTTTCAGTCGCTTGAATCTCTAATCAATCTCCCATACAGATTCTCTTGGTTTCTGTCTGATTTCTATCATCTCGTTCATGTACTGATCTTCTGAACTCAGCTTCTGGAACTCATTTATCAACAATTTATTGATGTTCACAATTGTTCTGGTTGTCCCTGGTAAATTTTTTGTAGCTAAACTCACATACCAATTCAGTGGTCAATCCCTTAGTGTAATCTCTAGATTTTCAAGTTTAGTATCTTCATCTATGATTTTTTTTTCTTCCCAAATCTTCTCACAGATAAACAAATGTTTTTTCGGGTCCTCCGCTGCTTCTCCTTTGAATTCTAGTAACCTGATGGTGGGATCATGTCCTTCCATCTTGGAAACATAACTACTACCTTCACATGGTGTAGATACTTGACTAGTGATTCCTTAGCTGGCTCCTCCAGTTGTTGTTCCTTGTGCCGATGTACTTCTTGTTGTCTTTCTTCCCTCAAAATGCGGTTGTCTAAAAGGTGGTGTTCTCTTTGGTGTATTAGTCACACATGGGTTTATGGGTTCCACACAAACATTAATATGGATAGGATTTTTTCCTTTTGTTCCCACTTTTGGACCTCTCATATTCCTTTCATATGTTGTGCACAGGATTTCCTCAATCTTTGCCACATCCCGAAGATCCTCTACCTCTTCTTCATCACTTGCCAGGCCTTCCCTCACGACTACGACCCTCTTCTTAGTGTTCACCTTATATTTGTAGGGTACTCGACTGCACGTCTTTCTAGTTGTCACCATTATCTGTTTGATATGGTCATCATCCATCATGATTGGGTCCAAGGGTTCCTCCTTCTTTCCCTTATCCATTCCTCCTATCTTTCGCCTCTTTATGTTAGTGCTTCCCCCCTTCCCCCATGCACGCAGGTAAGTTTATTTGTCAAGATCCATCATCATTGCCCCTTTATTGTATAGAAGTATCTTAATAGAAGTATACAACGATATAATATACCTTCCTTGAGGCCCACGCAAAAACTCTCACTCCGCTCTGCTGTACAACTTCACTGCATCGACTGCAAATTATGTTATAAAGCCTGCTACAATAATGTCAAGACAAAAATCTACTGTGCCTGTGAATTTGTTGTTCACCTATTGTAACTACTCAATCTATATTGGGTTCCACACTAACTGTCAGATCCAGTTCGTTGTGTGGTTATCCTTAAACCTTAGTATCCACTACTGCAATAAGTGTGGAAAATCACAAAAAAGGACTTCATGTAAATCAGTAAACACGTATTTCTCAAGATATTTGTGGGTTGTTACTCTAGGGTTTATGTTATCTTTCTGTGAAAACTTCACCTCTTTTGTCCTTAGCCAACTTTTGATCTCTGATATTGTGGGATTTCACAGTCTCAACATCCCGTTATAGAGGCTGATTATTTTCTCCTTCTCCTCGTTCACTTTAGTATTTTCTTGACCCGCCTCTCGCATATCTTACGTATCTTTGAAAAAATCTTCAACATATCCCATCTACTCAATCCTCTATTGTTCCAACCAATGGAAATGAAACCATTTGTTGGTTACTATTCTTATCTGATTTTATATATTTATCTTGAGTGACCCAGGGTTCATGTCTGTTTGGGGTTCCAACAAAGAATCTAAAACTATTGGTCCTCTTGGTAATCTAGAAGACAACACAACACACAAAGTGCACTGCCTAGTCTCACCCAAGATAGTATTAATGGTTGGCTGCAATAATCATGTGTTTGCAGCCCAGGATTGAGTGGGGATATGGGAAATGTACACTAAGAGTTCTATTTTACCTTTTTAACACAATACACTATTATTCACGACTATGCATGGAACATAATCAACTCATTCATTCAGAATATTTAGAACTACTAAAAAAAAGTAAGAAAATATATGCATCCAATCACATAACACAGGTTTTACCATGGTTCACCCCCTCTTGGGCTATGCCCACAAAGATCTGGCTCTCAAGCTCTTTTATTATACAAGTTCCAAAACTATATGACCGTGCGCTTTACAATTCTTCTCATTCGTGTCGAGATCTATTGTGAGGTGGACTAGATCACATTGGGCTCCTTAGTTTGTGATCTAACCCTCAATATATACCCTCCTTACTCCTCTTCAACTCAACAACTTACAAAATTAGGTCGTGTATAAAAATATCATGACTAGCTATCAAAATAGGACTACTCTATTTCCTTTCTCTTCAGTCCCCTCTTCTCTCTCCGCTAACTCCACTCATCGTCTCCCTCTATGATACCTAGGTATCTATATTTATACATTTTTGGCTCGCCAGCCATTATAATATATTACCAAAACCCTAACCCTAACGTCATTAGGCCTTCCATGCGTGCACGTCTACTTCTCTTCCTTCCAGTTGTGGCTTTCCTCGTGCATGCCTTGTTTCCAAAAATAACCTTTCTTTCTGCTTTGGCCTGCTTCCAACAGTGCCCATATTGTATAAATGACCTACAATGAGTTGCTAGTTTACAACTCCGAATACTAGGTTTGTTTTCTGTTTAATACTAAACTCTTGTACCACAACTCATATACTTAAGTATTCAATGACATCAACAAAGTATTAATCAACTACCTGTACTGAAAATAATTGTTTATCAAGGAAGTTGTCTTCCAAGTTAGTAGGTTATTTTCCATTGGTTACCCTTGAGAGGCGATCAGGTCTTGCATTCAGCTTCCATGGTTTGACTATTAATTCGAAATTAAATTATTGGAATAATAACAAAAATATATAGATCCTCCCCCCCAATATTGGCTTGTTGACTAGATATTTGAGGACATATTGATCTGTCAAAATTTTAAAATGTTTACCCAATAAATATTTCCTAAATTTCTGAAGTGCATATACCATGGCTAGACCTTCTCTTTTTGTGTTGTTGTAATTCTACTCAGATTATGACAACTTCCTGCTTACAAAGGCGATAGGATGGTCTAAGTCCCCTACTCCTGGTTGCGCCATAATTTCTCCAAGTGATATTGTTGATTCATCTATATGCACATGAAATGTATTTTCCCAATATGGAAACACTAATATGGGTGTTGTCACCATATTTTCCTTTAGAGTGTCTAATCCTTTCCGACAATCCTTATTCCATTGAAATCTGGTGTCCTTCTTTAACAATTTTTCCATTGGTGTAGTAATATGCACATGCCCCTTTATAAACTTCATGTATTATCCTGTATGTCTGAGTGCATCTCTTAAATGATGCACTGACTTTGATGGTGGTAAGTTCACAATGCCTGCAATCTTAGTAGGGTCAACTAGTAGGCCCCGTTTGCACACTATATATGTCCCAACAATATCCCGAAAGGTGTACCAAAAATTCATTTCTTTATGTTTAATGATATCTGGCATTTCTTGCATCTTTCCAACATTAGTCTTAAAACTTCTACATGGTCTTTCAAAAGACTATACACAGTCCAATCATCCAGATATACTTCTATAAACTGTTGTATGAATTTCTCAAAAGAAGCTATGACTACCCTTGAAAAGATAGTTGGTTCATTCTTCAATCCAAAAGGCATGACTTTGTATTGGTAGGATCACCATTATAAATAAAAATTAGTCTTATACCTATCCTTTGGAGCTATTTTTATCTTATGGTAACCTGAGAATCCATCTGTGAAAGAATATGCTTCCTAGCCTCCCACATTCTCCAAGACCTCATATGTAAAAGGGGTAGTAAAAGGTTCATGTAAGAAATCATAATTGACTTTCCTCAAATCTACACAACTCCTTATCCCAACTTGCTTCTTTTCCTGGACTACCATGGGACTAATCCATTCAAATTCCTCTACTAGTTCTATAATGCCAACTTCCAACATTTAGTCAATTTCTGCTTTTACTTTTTGCTTATACATTGGATTCATCCTGTAAGGTCTTTATCTGACATGTCTAGCCTTGGGTTTGAGGTGTATCTTCATCTCACCTAACTCCCCTTTTATTCCTTTCATCTCTGTAAAGGTTGTTGGAAACAAGTGACTGTATTCACGCAAAAACTTTGTTATCCTTTCTAATGTTTTCTCATCCCAGTAGTCTCCAATACATTCCATTTTAGGATTGTTGGTCATCCCATTGTTAACTTTCCTGACTTTGATAGGTGTAGAAAATTCCTTTGACTCCATTGATGGACCTTCCACCTCTCTCCATCCTTCAATATCTGTGATATGAATGTTACATAGATTGTCTTCATCTAGTGCTTCCTCTTCAACATGATAACATGACAATAACTCTTGGACTGTCTATTTGTTTTTCTATTTATATTATATTATGATTTCAACCTCTGGTTCATAAAAAAATATCACTCCCTTTATCATCTTCAAAGTTGAATCAATTTTGGGGTTCTCTTGCCCAAATGAGAAGGTTACTACAAAATTATATTGTAATCTTGTCCATTTTGTAGTGCCTCTGCACATTTCTTGGTCTATGTAACAGTTCCCTAGGATCCTTTCCAATGTATGGATGAAGTGATGAGGCCATTCCTCTAGTGGTGTCATCCTCCATTGTGTTCTGCATTTCTCCAAGTGTTCAACTGATGTTCCTCACCCATCATAATTTTGCACTGTAGTACTCCCATGTTCTCCACCAAATTTAATGTGCATTAGTCATTTACACAGATACCAGTCCTGAATTATTTCTTTGTGCACACACCACCATCTTGTAGGTGTTTCCTTGAGTTAAATATACAAGGCTAAAAAACTTTTATTTCCAACACTTCCTCCTCATATTTTTTCAAGAATTCCTCTAAGTTATTCAACCCATGAAAACTGGGAGGTTCTCTTATCTCTGTACCAACCCACCTTACTGTGCAGTCTATTCTTGAGCACCTCCTTGTGGAGAATTTATTTAGTCTCTACTGCCAATTATCCAAACTTGTGTTTGAGTCCAAAGAACATGATGTAATTCTTCTCCAGTTGAGTTCACCATATACAGTTGGGATGACATAATCCTCTTTGTGCGCAATGTTTATGCACAATTGGTTTATTTCTTCTAGGTCCAAACGAGTCACCTCTACAAACCTTTCTTCTTATGAAGGATCCAATGGCACAATTACTCTATATTTTCCTAATTCAAATGTAATTCTCCTTCTCTTCAATTTGATCACAACCTGGTTGTCAAATTTCCATTGCAATCCAAGTAATGATGAGAAATTTGTTATGCCATAGTGCACACTCCATCCAAATATATTGTCACACATTTAAGCCTTCCAATTGGTAACACTCTGTGTTGATTTTATAGTTTCAATTGGACAGGTGAATAGCCTAATGTGGTTTCTCCCATACACTTCCATGTCTTCTTATGCAAGACATTTAATTCAGAGCCTAACTCCAATATAATATCTCTCGTGTTGAAATCCCCAATGTTGGCATTTATCCTGAATTCTCTGCTTGTCCTTCTTATTGTATGGAGATGATTAATTGTTTTCTTCTCTATCTTCCTTTCTACCTCTGTATTGCATCTTTCTAGCATATTTTGTAAGACCTTAACATATAACAGATCATTCAATAAATTAACACAGGATTGCAAAAAAGTATTTATGGTACTTACTTTCTCTAAAGGTTGTGATTTACTAATATTTTCCATTGAATATGGAATCTCATACATTTGGTGGGTCCTGAGTCTACTGTGCAACTAATGTAGACACAACATTTTTCTTGAGAAGCTCCTATTTGGACTTCTTAAATGTTTCCTTTTCTTCCTATGCTTCAAATTGCTTCTAGGGCTCATTATTCTTCTTGACCCAATGATGTTGAGATGTATCTTGATTTGCTGCATCAAATCCTATCTTGGCTCCTCCTCGAGGGACTGTATTGATGTTTTTCCCATCCTCCCTGGCTTTTGCAGAAATCCACTGGACATTTTGGATTTTCTGGTTCCTTTTTTCCTGGATCTTTCCCAAGAGTGTTGGGTAGTCTTTCGTGTCATGGTTTGTTGCGCGACAATACATACATGTTGTCGATGGAAGTGGAAAATACCTTGCATGATGTCCTAGTTGTTGGAATTTTTGTCATAATAATCATCCTTTGCCTCTTCCAAATACTCCTATTCCTCGTCCTCCACCTCAATCTCCTCGTGGTGCGTTGTATTGGGGTACCTAGTTATACTGCATGGGGTTATACTATGGTTGCAAGTTGTTGTACTATGACTGCCTATTGTTGTACTGCGGCTGTGTATTTATGTATTGTGGTGGCACCTAGATAAAATGAGGTGCATATTTTTCTGACATCATCTCTTCTTCTACCCTATAAGTGTTTGAAGTTATTTCTCTCATCAGTTCTGCTATTCTACAATCCTTATCATCACGACCCACTGATTTCCAAAAATTGCAATACAAACTTTTTGGTACTATATTATACTTATGCATAATTGGAAAATGATATGGATCATGCTCATGCATCTTACGAATATTGCACCATGTTCCTCATGTTGGCAAGGGGTTTGACACCCCTGTTTCCAAGTACTGCGCAAAGGTTGGACATTCGTTTTTATGATATCCTTCTATCCTACATAACGTACACCAAAAAAATTCTCTTTTCTCTTTTCCCTTATTATGGTTCAGTTGAAATGCCAGATTCTTCAATTCCTCCTTAAACTCCTCTATTGTTGGATCTGTCTGCAGATACTAGTTCTCTTCCAGTTCTAGGGATGCTCGCAGAGCCTCTTCCTAAGTTTGGAGCTTTTGTTGTCTCAAAGGATACTTCAAGTGTGGTAACAATGAGTTCATAAATAAGTGCCTATGTTGCATGTCAGTAATTGCATATTTAAACTTACCTTTCATACATTTGAACCACTGATCAATCTCCCAAAAATAATCACCTGGTTTCTTCTTGATTTCAAACATTTCATTCATGTACTAGTCTTCTGATATTAGCCTATGAAACTCATTTACCAGTATTTTTTTCACGTCTATGATAGTCTTTGGAACTCCCTATGGAATATTTACATCCAGGTTCATGTACCAATCTAGTGCACATTCTCTTAGTGTGATAGATAACTATGCAATATTTGTATCCTCATATGTGATCTTCTTTGCTTCCTAGATATTCTCATAAACAAATAAATTATTTTCAGTTTCCTCCGATGCCTCTCCCTAAAATTCTAGTAATTTGATCGTGGGATATTGTCCTTCCATTTTGAACTGTGTTGAACTATTGCCTCTGTGTGGTGTATATAATTGATTTTTACTTCTTGAACTTACTCCCTGTTGGTACAAGGGAAGATCTAATATTCAAATCTTACAGAGCATCAACAATCCCTAACTACTGGCCCTTTCAGCAACACCCGTGAAGCAAATGTAGTCTCACCCGAAGTAGCAATAGGGGGGTTGCAATACATAGGTGTCTACAACCAGAGGAAATGAAAAGTGAATCCAAAATACGACACCAATCAATCTAGATATTCTTTACCATGCTTAAGACTAATTTGCAAGTTATATCTTTGAGCTAAGACAACAATGAAATAATAGTATATCAAATGGCAAGTAACACAACATCAATCACATAGAACAACAAGATATACATGGTTCACCCTCTCCCTAGGGCTACGTCCACATAACTATGTTTATTGATATATTAAATAGAAACATATAGTTCTATCTACGCACTTAGCTATAGATATCTCTCTCTCTCTCTCCTTTTGTTTCTATCCCCTCCCTATGCACCCAACTGCAGGGTTGATCTTCACACCCAATTGAGGATCCAAAATACAAGAATGATATCACAATACAATGCTTCTCTTATGCAACAACAATAATCAATTAACATCAACAACCCTTTCTCACTCCTCTAGAAATTTATTTATACATTATACTGACTCTCGAACAACCTTAGACCAAGGCCAAAGTGTCAATACCCTAAATACCAAAACCCTAGGTGTCAATGTTGGTTGTGAAGCTTGATTACCTTCTTGATTTAGAGGTCTTTTACTTACAGTCGTGTTTATACCCCATGAAGTATTTACACCCCAAAAGTATGTACACTCTTCCACGTGGGGGAGTACAGAGGGGGGGTACCCCCTCTGTGGGGTCCGAGGGGTCTAGGGGAAAAGCGATCCCTCGGAGGAAAAAATGCCTTGTAAATGTATATTGTAATTTCATTGTAAATATGGACCGTTAATTATGAGGTCGCAGATCTAATGATAGAGATTATGTTAGGGTTTTTTTCGCTAGAAGGCAAACCTATTTTATGAGGGAAATGTATTACAGCTATGGTTGATGATGAATATTGTATTCTGAGATAGGATACTGTGAGAGAAAGAAGAGGAAGTTACAACGGGTTTGCTATAGCTTGTATCCCTTCATATGTTGGATAATAATAAAGGAAGGACTCGACAATTTATCTAGTGGATGTAGCCCACATTGGGTGAACCATGTAAATCTGTGTCTCTATTGTATTGTGTATCTTCTATGTTTTGTTTCCACATTTGTTTTATTTTATTGCTCCATGGTCCTATTTTTCTAACAACTGGTATTAGAGCAAAAGGTAACTCACAGGAAAAGAGGGTTCTTGGTTTGAGTGGGAGAAGTGTCAGAAGATGGAAAGTTTAGGGTTGAGAAATTTAACGGCCAAAACTACTAGTTATGGAAGATGCAGATGGAAGAATATTTATATCATAAGGATCTTTTCCTACCATTGGGAAGAATAGAAAATAAGCCAGTGGCTACAAAGGAAAAAGAATGGGATATTCTTGACAGAAAGGCTCTAGGAATGATACGAATGCTCCTGGTAGCATTGGTGGCTTTCAATATTTCCAAAGAAAAGATAACAAAGGGTTTGATGGATGCATTGGCAAAATTGTATGAAAAACCCTCAGTGTCCAATAATGTATTTCTAATGAAGAGATTATTTAATATGAAGATGTCGGAAGGTGGGTCTATTGCAGATCATTTAAATATTTTTAATATGGTTACTAATCAACCAAGTTCTGTAAAAGTGGACTTTGATGATGAGGTCACGGCTCTTCTAATCTCATGCTCATTGCCAGAAAGCTGGAACAACTTGGTCATGGCTGTAAGTAACTTTGTCTCTGGTTCAAACACTTTAAAATTTGATGATCTTGTTGGTGTTATCCTTAGTGAGGAAATGTGATGGAAAAGCACACGTGAGACATCAGGAAATGCATTGATCATGGAGAACAGGGGAAGACAAAAGGATAGAGGAAAGGGTTTCGAGATCCGTGGGAATTCTAGAAAGGGAAGATCCAAATCCAGACTTGGAAAGATAGAGTGCTAGAATTGTGGGAAGAAAGGACATTTGAAGAAAGACTGTAGAGCTCCAAAGAAACAAAGAGATGGACTGCAGGAGAGAAATCAGGAAGCAAATGTAACAGGTGATGTGTTGCAAGATGCTTTGATTCTTTCTGTAGATAATAATTCTGAGTCTTGGGTAGTAGATTCAGTGGCTTCATTTCATGCCACACCCCATAGGAAACATTTTCTAGATAATGTTCAAGGTGATTTTGGACAGGTTCATTTGGGTGATGATGCACCATGCAAAATTGTTGGAATTGGAAAGGTAAAAATAATGCAATGCAATGGAAACCAATGGTTGTTGAAAGAGGTAAGACACGTTCCATATTTAAGGAAAAATCTAATTTCAACAGGGAAGTTGGAAAGTGAAGGTTGTATATCCATATTTACAGATAAGACGTGGAAGGTCATCAAAGGATCATTAGTGATAGCGAAAGGAGAGAAGGTAGGTACATTGTA
>JZKD02S1863368.1:0-11224 GCA_000966675.3 Picea glauca | reverse complement strand
AACATGAAAGTCACTATGTAGCTAGAAAAAAAAAACACGATAGTAAATGGTACCAACAGAGGTACAGTGTGCTGAAAGGAGAAAGAGTACCCACACTTAGGAATACAAACCCGATGAAGACAAGGTCAATAGTTGGTTCACAATGGAAACAATCGGGAAAAATAAAAATGGCAAAAGACATACTAAATGACGAAGGCAAGTGGAATTGAATGTCGTAAATGAATGACAGGATGTCGCATTAATCATGACAACTAGAGACGGTGAAGGGGAGTAATGGAAAGTACAAAGGAACCAGAGGTTCATTGAATCCGTAATAATGGTATCATCTTTCAAAAGATTCATACGATGTCGATACAAAGCAAGGAGCGGGAGCCAAATGCCTATTGAAAAATAAGAAGAGACAAAGAGCGATACAACATACGAAGCACAGAGAAAAGTTCGCAGAGGTTGCAGATACCACTGAGCCTAACGGATGATTGAATTTCATCACCATGGCACCACCCAAACAAGCCGAACCGATCCAGACTACCAGGAAATATAGAGTGAGGACTAGAGCATAAGTACAATCATAGGAAAATGAACAACAGCTGCCAGAAGTCATCAATGTAGATGAAATCCCATCACCAGATACAATACCAATTAACCCCACACCCATTGTGGAGGAAACCCAACAGACAACACCATTAGGCATAAACATGGATACACTAGCAGAGGAATAGGGATGAAAGAATGAAGGCATGAGTATCCAGGAATAACCAGGAAACCCTGAAGAAGCCCCAAGAGTCAATGGGACTGCTACAAATCAAGAAGCAGTAGTCAAGCCAGACGAGTCCTAAACAACCGTGTCGGGCCATCCACAGGAGGGAGTAGTGGAAGATGTCACAAGATGTCTAGAATAGTATGCCGAAGAATGATCAATGGAGGCTGGAACATTGAGTCAAACAACATTGAAAAAGGACAAGCAACAGGTACCTAGGTCACCATGCAAGCAACCCGTCATAGCCATTGTTTTGCCTCATATACCAGAAGGGGTACGAGTGAAATCTGAGTTTCTAGGTTATGTCGAGAAGATAAAATACTTGCACCATGATGTAATGGAAACAGACAAGTTCCCAGAGTTCGTGAAGCAAGTCTACCTACAGACTGTGGGTCTAGATCCATGTTGGCCCTTGGTTATGGAAGGTTGCGAAGATTAAAGAAAGAAGCACGAAGTGAGAACTGCGTGGAAGACAAGTTGAATGAGATTGGGTCGAAGTGGACAAAAGAGAAGAAAAGATAGAGTGAAGTAAGAGAAATAAAGTCGTTGGACGGGGATATCGAGGAAGACATATTAGCAAGGAAGATGGATTGTGGATGACTCAACAAACAAAAAAATCCACCAATGGATGCTTTGGAGCACCTCGCAAGAAAAAGGGAAAGACAGGTTGGCGAAGCCCTGAATATGTCGGTCAAGTTGATCTAGGGTTTTAGACACCTAGGGTTTCGGTATTAAGGTTTTTGACACCTAGGTTTCAACCTAAGTTTGTCCAAGAGTCATTGTAATGTATAAATAAAGGTAAAGAGGACCTTGGATGGGATGGTCGATTATGGGATGATGAGTGATTATTGTTATTGTTGAGAGAAGTACTATGAGGTGAGAGAAGTCTTTGTTGTAATATCTTCAACTGGGTGTGAATATCAACCCTACAGCTGGGTGCGTAGGGAGGGGATAAATGAAGAGAAACAAAGAGATATCTACAAGCTAAGAGTGCAGATAGAACTGTATGCTTTCATTTAATATATTATAAAGTAGAGTTCTGTGGACGTATCCCTAGGGAGAGGGTGAAACACATATATCCTTTTGTTGTGTATGCTTGATGTTGTGTTCTTCTGATCTCTGATATACTATTAATGCAATATTGTGTTAGATATAAGATATAGTTCACGTAGTAGGCTTAAGAAAGATAAAACATAACTAGATCTATGTGAGAGTGTTGCCCTAGATCCACTTTGCATTTCCTCTGGTTGTAGAAACCTGTGTCCTACAACCCCCTATAGCTACTTCAAGTGAGACTACATCTGCTTTGAAGGTGTTGCTGAAAGGGCCAGTAGTTAGGGCTTGTTAGTGAGTTGTTAGAACTGAACCCTGGGTCTACCCCTGTGCCAACAAATGCTTTCGTTGTTGGGACCAAGACCTTCTTGAGGGAATGTCAAGGTGGTTTCCATCAAATATAGAGATTCAGAAGTGGATAGAAGAACAAGAGAAGGACTTTGTTGAAGCTCAGAATAAGAAACCTAATCTTACTACAGAGGAATGGTTGGGAAGGTATATATTTACTGATATACACGAGATTTTCTTTGGAGGAATTCATAGGGAGCTATACGAGTGGCTAGCCAGATTAGAAAATACCCAGTTCGAAATCAAACTATACCAGCTATGGTTTGGACGTCAACACTGATCAAGAAGGTCAAGATATTTGATAACGATGTGTCAAGAGTAGTAGATCATTGGTTTGATAGTACCATTGGAGGGTACATTATTGAGTTTTCTATTGATAGAGTAGAATCATATAGCCAAGAAGAGAAATATTTCTTTAAGGGACCGAAAGGAAAATTTTTGCACTTCTTGAAGTTGAAGATCAAGATTCTATAGCATGAGAAGAACATCCTAAAGATACAGTAGCAGGTCAGATTGAAAAATCTAATGTTGAAGAATTCAGACAACGACAACAACACAAAGGTTGAACACACGCGCAGTGGGAGAACCTTCAGAGAAGTTCCTATGGTGAACTTGTTTGAGTAGAATCATGAACCACCAGCACAAGAAGAACAGTTCTACAGTGGAGAAGAAGAAAACATACTAAACAAGGAACATTCAGATTCCACTAGGACAGAAGAGGCCTAAGAGGAAGACTAAAAAAACATGCCAAGAAGAGTCAGAAACTTTAAGAACTGCGCAGACTGTTGAAGTAAGCACTATTATGTCTTCTGTTGTTTTAACAACATTAAGTAGCCAGAGTAACCTAAGTTATCAGAGCACTCAGAGCACTGGTACAAGTGGTTCAGTGCATACTCAGTCAGGAACCCTAGGAAGATCTATGGAAGATGAGATGAGGTTACCCACCTTCAGGAGAGATGGATATGAAGATCCCGATCAACATTGGTTCTTATGCGAAGCGGTATGGAGTATTAATAATGTCACTGATGAAGATATTAAGAGAGATCAATTTAGTACTACG
This sequence comes from Picea glauca, assembly GCA_000966675.3. Classification (NCBI taxonomy): domain Eukaryota; kingdom Viridiplantae; phylum Streptophyta; class Pinopsida; order Pinales; family Pinaceae; genus Picea; species Picea glauca. The sequence continues at coordinate 8,006 of JZKD02S1863368.1, read as the reverse complement.
CTAAGAGACCGTGCACTAAGCTAGTACATGAAGTTAATCCAAGGCATTGTACAACCAAAACCATTGAACGAGATCAAGACTGCGCTAATTGCAGAATTCAAGAAACCCAAGTCAGAGTTGGAGTGCATCACAGAGTTGAAATAAATCTAGTAGAGAGTAGCTAAACCTGTTTGGGAGTTTGATCAGAGGTTTAAGACCCTGACCGGTCATTTGAGTTTTCACATTCTAGACGAACAGAATAAGAAATGATTCATTGCTTCCCTCTTACCACACATCAGAGTCCCTCTAATGTAATAGAATATTGCTTCATAGGATGAGGCACTAGAGATCGCTATGAAACTAGAATCAGCCCCTATGGGAGAGTCCATCTCAGGTATGAGTCAAATTTTGAGTCAGCTAACTAACTTATCATTGCAGGTCGAAGATATGAAAAAGGATAAGGGAAAAGATAAAAGAGAAGATATTTGGTGTATCAGATGCAAATCAGAAGGTCATGACAAGGAACACTATCCTCTATTTCATGAGTACTTGGCTTCAAGAGCCCCAAGCCCTTTGAAGTAGGTTACTCTACCTTGGTGCGAGGTATGTAGAAATAGACATCACCTTGGAGAATGCTATTACATGAAAAAATATGTACAAACATCTACCAACCTTTACTACACATTGTGTAAATTTGTGGCACATGATGAGAAAGATTGTATGGCTTATGACCTCTTGCATGAAATATTAAGAGACACATATATAATTCAAGGCAAAGTGCAACAAGAAGGAAATACTACGTAGTTTAACTCTTGAAGAAGAGGAAACTTCAACCCTCATGGTAGATTCAAAGGAAGAGGATGAGGAGGAGGCATGGGCCAAGGTCAAGGTCAGATCATTTTTTATAATTGCACACAACCAAGTCACTTGGAAATGGACTGTCAGAACCCTTGTACCACTTGTATTTATTGCAATGCATTTGAACATGTCATAGAATATTGTCCTGCATTGTTAGCCAAACTTCAGGAAATATGAGGAGGGAACCAACAAGTACAACTAATATCAGTAGAACCTTGTGGAGTGGATCATAGAGTCATTGTTATCACTAGAGGATGCACTACTACAAGAGAAGTTAGTGTGACTCCAGGAAAGATTACAAAAGAATCAAGAGTTATAAGAGCTATGGAGAAGACACAGGAGTTTGATTCAAAGAAAAGGAAGAAGACATTTGAGGAAGCAAGAAAAGAGTTTGAAAGATATCAGGCTTCTTCATCAAAGGCACAACCATAAGTGAGAGAATGTGGAATTCCCCTGGCCTTTGATTAGTCTATAGGTGACCTCAAGGGGAAGTGATACATCTATGGGACCCAATGGATGGAATCCCAACCCCACCTGAAAGGGGATGTGGTCAGTTGAGCTATGCAAGGATCGGTTGTAGCTATGTTGGGCATAGGGAAGGCTCTCAACCCATGTACGAGGGTACTTTTAATTATACATGCAAAGGATATGCACAATCATTCAATACGACCTCGGCTTGGCCATCTGTATGGGAGTGGAAGGCCATGGATTTCATGATCTTGGTTTCCAGCAGTGACTAGAGGCTCAACCAGGATGTGTTGAGAAATAGACTGTCCCGATATGAGACAATGGTTTGTGAGATTCCAAAATGTACCCAGAATTGTTCAAAGAAGAGCTTGGCAGTGGCCTTTGCTGTGATGTTCTTCTTGCAGGCAACCAAAATTTCCATCTTAGAAAAACGATCAACAACCACAAAAATACATTCATTTTCCCACTTGGTGGACGGTAGGCCCAACATTTAGTCCATTGAGATGGATTTCCATGTCCTGTTAGGAGTAGTAAGAGGGGTGTACAAGCCATGTTTCTTAGTGGTCAGTTTGGCAATAGCGCATGAAGTGCAGGACCTGATATACTTGTTGACCTCCTATCAAAGTTTCGGCCAATAGAATTTTTTTTGTAGCATTTCTACTATCTTTTCAATGATGAAGTGTCCTACCACCCGACTATGGTGGGATTCCCAGATTAGCTTCGCTCACTCGCTTGATGGAACACAGATATGGCCTAGACCACACAACAACCCATCTTGAAGATGGAAATTATTGACAACTTCATTTGCACCAAACATTTGGTAGGTGGTGGCGAAGTCCGGGTCTGTCTCATAGAGTTGGGGCCATCCAGAGGTATCATGGACGCAAGATTCTAGAATCATGGTGAGTTGCGTGACTGGTGGTTTGTTGAGGCAATCAACGACGCGATTGGTGCTTCATGTTTTATACTTGATGTTGAGGTGGAACTGCTACAAGTATGTGGACCACTTTTTATGGCGATCATTCTACAATTTTACTTGTGTCTGCATGAACTTCAATGGCTTATGATCAGTGTGCATGAATGTCTCCTTCCCAAGAATGTAATGTCTCCAATGGCGGTAGACTTCCACAATGGAGTACATTTCTTTGTCGTAAGTAGGGTGCTTATGGACAACATCTGATAGTGTCTCACTATGATAGGCCACAGGGTGGCCGTGCTGAGTGAGAATGGTGTCCACCGCATAGTTTTAAGCATTTATCTCGATATCAAAGGGATGTTGCAGGTCTGGTAGTGAAAGTATTGGGGCTGAGCACAAGCACTACTTCAAATCATCAAACGCTTGTTGTTGGTACCAGCCCCATGCAAATTTCACCTTACCACCACCCCTGGTTATTTGTCTGAAGGCCTAAGAAATATGGGAGAATCCCAACACAAACCTGTGGTAGAAATTGGTAAGGCCTAAGAAGCTCCAAAGCTCATTGATTGTGGTTGGGGATAGCTAGTCACAGATGACTTGGATGTTGGTTGGATCCACATGTACACCATGTTGATCAATGATGTAGCCTAGGCAATGGACCCTGTCCATGCCAAATGGATCATTTTTCTAAGTTGGCATATAGCTTGTGTTGTTGTAGGGTGTGAAAAACCTATTGAATATGCTACAAGTGTTCTACCCAAGTATTTTTGTAAATGAGAATGTCATCTAGACACACCACTACAAAATTATTGGTGAATGGTTGTAGGATATTGTCTATCATCCTCATGAAAGTGGCTGGAGAATTTTTCAAACCAAAGGGCATGACCAACCATTTAAAAAGGCCTTCCTTTGACTTGAAGGTGGTTTTCCATACATCTGTCTATTCTATCGAGCCCTGGTGGTATCCAGACGTCAAATCAATCTTACTAAATTATTTGGCCCCCATGATTTGATCAAGGAGGTCGTCAATTCAAGGAATCGGGTATCGATTTCTGACTATGATTTTATTTAGAGACTGATAATCAATGCAGAGTTGCTAGGTTCCATATTTCTTATATACCAGCACGATTGGGCTCCCGCAAGGTGATGAGCTGCGCTAGATGTGCCCCTTATGGAGCAGTTCTTAGATATGTCACTTGACCTCCTCATTCTCTAACAGAGAGCAATGATATACTAGCCCATTGGGCAGTGGTGCGTCAGGGGTCATATCGATGGGGTGCTTGACCTGCTAGTGCAGAGGTGCCCTGGTAGGTGAGGATAAGATATATGAGTATTCTTCCACGACATTATCTACTTGCTTATGCTATGTGGAGAGGTCAGTCACAGAGACCTTGGACGTGGCTATAATATTTCTCTTATTCTGAGAGAGAATCATGAAGAAGAAAAACTTCCCCATTTGAGATCTGACCTTCCTGCATTCCTTAATAGAGATCAAGGAAATAACACTAGGTGGGACTACCTCTGGTATCCTGTACAATTTCTTATTCAAAGTAATAATAACACTACAAGGCCTAAAATCATATATAGCATGACGTTTCCATAAATAAGGTTGGCCAAAAATAACATCACAAACATCGAGAGGAGAAACATCACACAATACCTCGTCCTTGAAGGGATTGATGTCATACGACAATCAACACTGTTGGTTNTATTCTATCGAGACCTGGTGGTATCCAGACTTCAAATCAATCTTACTAAGTTATTTGGCCCCCATGATTTGATCAAGGAGGTCATCAATTCAAGGAATCGGGTATCGATTTCTGACTATGATTTTATTTAGAGACTGATAATCAATGCAGAGTTGCTAGGTTCCATATTTCTTATATACCAGCACGATTGGGCTGCCGCAAGGTGATGAGCTGCGCTAGATGTGCCCCTTATGGAGCAGTTCTTGGATATGTCACTTGACCTCCTCATTCTCTAACAGAGAGCAATGATATACTAGCCCATTGGGCAGTGGTGCGTCAGGGGTCATATCGATGGGGTGCTTGACCTGCCAGTGCAGAGGTACCCTGGTAGGTGAGGAGAAGATATATGAGTATTCTTCCACGACATTATCTACTTGCTTATGCTATGTGGAGAGGTCAGTCACAGAGACCTTGGATGTGGCTATAATATTTCTCTTATTCTGAGAGAGAATCATGAAGAAGAAAAACTTCCCCATTTGAGATCTGACCTTCCTGCATTCCTTAATAGAGATCAAGGAAATAACACTAGGTGGGACTACCTCTAGTATCCTGTACAATTTCTTATTCAAAGTAATAATAACACTACAAGGCCTAAAATCATATATAGCATGATGTTTCCATAAATAAGGTTGGCCAAAAATAACATCACAAACATCGAGAGGAGAAACATCACACAATACCTCGTCCTTGAAGGGATTGATGTCATACGACAATCAACACTGTTGGTTGATGCGGAGATCGCTTCCTTGATGGATCCATCAAATGGTGTAGGGTTGTGGGTGTGGCATTGTTGGCAGGGCTAGCCACTTGATGACCTCTGCTAAGATGAGGTTCTTCTGGCTACCGCTATCAACGATGAAGTGTAGTGGGGTGACTTTTATCCACATCTGTGAATGGAAGAAGCGTTCTCCTTATTTTGTCTCTTCTAGTTCACCAGGATGGAGCTTGGTGGTAGCAACGGTGGCACTAGATTCTGTGTCAATGATCTGTCTTCCCCTTTCTGGTTCTGGCTTAGAGTCAGAACCTGCATCTAATTTAGAGGCTTTCACTTCGGCCACCAACGACTACTTTGAGCGGCAGTCAACAGTGTTATGCCAAGGGATCTTATGGAATTTGCACCACTTCCCAGTATATTTCTTTGTATTTTCGGTGTCCTTATTTACTTGCATATTGGACCATGGATGATTTTAGGGGTTAAATTTAACTCATGGGATAATTTTCCATGATTTTTCCAAAAACGAGATTCGCTATTTTAAAAATGATTCACCCAAATTCTATAGGATAAAATTATTTTACCTTAATAATCACCAAAATTTTATAAAAACTATATTAAATCCTTAGAAATTTGAATATTTTTACAAAAATATCGCCAAACATTTATAGTTGGCATATGAAGGGTTAGTAATATTCACCAAGGTTTCTACATTTGAAAATAAATTTCCATCCTTAAAATTATCCCTGCCTTGGGCTAGTTGTCCTGATACTATCCATCTTTGCTTTGTCCTTTGTTCTGTGGGTTGGGGCCTCTCTTTCCTAGATTTTTTTGTGAGGGGTTCCCAGGCCCAAATTTCCACGTCTTTTGTTTAAGCTTCTGCTCGATCTTGACGACATATCGGTAGGCCACACCCAAGGATGAGATGTCCAGAAATTCCATTTTGGTATGGATGTATCTATGCAGAGTGCCACGATACTTGAGCACCATATGTCACTTTGAATATTTTATACCCAACTTGGTGCGGAAGGTATGGAATATATTTGTGAAATATGGCACTCCATGGTCTCTTTATTGCTGCAGTGTGGTCCATTTGGTATACAAGTCGTCATAACTTATGACAGGTTATTATTTTTCCTTAATAGAATCCCTAAAGGATTCCTAGGTGGTTGTGACTGTAAATAATAAGGGTTCCTCTGTTTCATTTTTATCACAGAAATTTTCCCACTAATCTTTGACATGGGGAACAACTTTGAGGAGAGAAAAAGTAATATTTTCTCTATTTGAAAATTTATGGAAAGAAAAATACCTTTCTACTATATTCAACCACTTTTCTACAACATCTACATCTATCTGACCTTCAAATATAGGAATATTGAAGTTTATTTGTACGTTGAAGGGGGAAATGCCTCTTCTCGAAGAAGATGCATTGCCTGTTGGTAGTTGCTGAAGGATTTGTTCAAAACTATCCATCATCTCGTTCCTTTGCTGCCTAAGGGCTTCCTCAATCAAAAGTTTGAAAGGATATCATGCCCCATAATACTTATTTTCTCCTTCCATGAGAGGTCTCTTGGGCATGCAAGATCTTTTTTCCTCAATAGAAACAAGCTCGAGACCCAACTCTTTGTACTCTGACCTCATTGGGGACATGCATTAAGAAGACAAGGAGCAGATCGCTCTGATACAATTGATCCAGATTTTATGAGAAAAATGGAATGAATACATATTATTAACAAGTACTTAAAAATAAATAAAAGAGATACAGTAAAACTGGTTTTCTATTCAATAAGGAAATAAGCTAAAACTGTAAAAATGCAGCGGAAACAAGCTTGTTGGAATGGTGGCAACTTATCTCTGAGAAGAGATGTGATGATTGCACTCATTCACAAGAAGATCATTACAATGAGGCTCTAAAGGAATTTTTACAATAAACAGAAATTCCAAAAACCCTATACATCCAAAAACCTAACCCTAGGAGATAAAGTGCCAAAAGTCATGTGGGCCTCATCTGGGTAAGTTAGTACATCAACTTCTCAGGGTCGTAACTTTTGCATACGATCTCCATTTTAGGTGTATGATAGCTCNTTCTCCGAGGAAGAGGCCATCATGAGGGCTCAACAGTTTGAGCTTATCTATTCTCAGTCTGGTCTATTGTACACCATCCTGCCGGATGCACCATGATCGATTCTGGACAAAACCAAATAGAGAGCCGGACCACATGTCGATGGTATAGTTGGTTCGGCACAAACCAAGCTCGCTGAGCAATTGACAAAACAATTGCAGCAGTTATCTATGCAACACTCAGTGTCCAGCCAAACTATTGCTTTGGCTACTCCTCCTACTCAAATGTCGGAAGTACACTCCGTACAGATGACTAACCCAAAGGCCAACCAGCAGCCCGAGGGGAAGAAAAAACAACGCAAGAAGAGTAAGGGGGATAAGAAACCAAATGATAACACTGGCGAGGGCACCACAGAAAGGAAGAAGTTGAGGTACCCGTGAAAATTATGTGCGGAAGACCACCCAACCCAGCTATGCCCTCGACTTGCAGAGGCCCAGAAGTTTGTCACACAGCAACAACAAGTTGTGTTGACTAATCCCTTTCAGCATGGGCATAATTTAACTCAAGCCTCCGCAAGTACGGAGCGGAGCAGCCATGAAAACTTCCCTCCCCCAAATAGTTCATCTTCCATGAACATTTATATGATGAAAAGTGATGCTTTCATTACGAATAGAGCTCACGATTATAGCAAACCAATCACCTCGGAGAAGGGCAAAGAAGCCGAGATCCCATCTCTTCCTCTACAGATAGAGAAAACATTGGGTGAAACAATGACTCGCATCCCAAAAGGTGCATTTAAACGAGCTTCTCATAATCCAAACGCAAGGGCCGCCCAGAACTACTCTGTGGTGGAAGATTTGTCACAAACCCCTTGTGATATGTCTGCTTTGGAGGTCCTCCAAAGTTGCCCTGCTTAGAGGAAAGCCTTGTTGACTACTTTAGGCTCTACTGAGACCTGTAACCCGGGAACGATCATGTTAGATACGACTGACTTGAAACCTCATTTTCCTTACCACGTCGCGTTTCAGATAGTATTGGCTCACCCCACGAAAATTTTTACATGAAATATCTTCCGCACGGTGGTAGACGAGGGCGCTTCAACTTGCGTTATTTCGTTAGCCTGTTGGAAAGCCATTGGTCAACCTGATTTGTCTCCGTCACCTACTCTCCTCACTGCGTTCGATGGTCGTTCTTTCTGACCGCATGGCATCATCCCTTCTTTCCCTGTGCAGTTAGGGGGGAAGACCGTGTGCGTCGAAGTAG
>JZKD02S1863357.1:46332-68483 GCA_000966675.3 Picea glauca | reverse complement strand
ACAAAAAAACCATGGTAGGAAAAGTGCATCAGAAAAAGTGCGGTAGAAAAATTGCAGCAAGAAAAGTGCAGCAGAAAAACCACTGTAGAAAAATCACGAAAAAAAAACTGCGACACAAAAATCACGATAGCAGAATTGCGACAAAAAAATTCTACAAGAAGAAAAAGGTATTCTTTTCATATGTGTATTATTGAATCTATGAATCTGGTTGAGGTTTTTCCTTGTAAATCTATTGGATGCCCTCTTGGAAGTTTAGGTCTTGTTGTAGAGTTGATCTAAGGTAGATCTACTGAATTTTAGTATTGGTTCATGTTTGAGGGATTTTGGTTGAGGTATGTGTTGGAATACTGAGAGGGGGGGGTGAATAAGTATTACCCTTTTTCAACAATTAGAAGTTACTTTTATAATTTTTTAATTACCACAATAGATCAATAATAGACTTGTTTGTAAAATCAATTATATGAATATAATTAATAGGAATTACAAGGATTTTATGAAGAATAATGAAGGAAACCAATAATTTTTAGAGAATCAACTCTAGGAGACACAAATCCCCTTCTTTAGGGCACCAAACATAGGAAGCACCAACTGCCTTGTTTTTTTAGGGCACCAACCCTAAGTAGCACCAACTCCCTTATCTTTAGGGCACCAACCTTACGAAGGACCAAATCCATTGTCTTTAGGGAACCAACCCTAGGAAGCACCAACTCCCTTAAATTACACTTACTTAGTAAGGGATATGAATCCTTCTATGCTCCTCCCTTCCACCCTCACTTCATAAGAATCATCAATTCTTCTTCTTGGACTATGCTTCTGTTTTGATCTTTTGATATGGACTCTGGAGACACTTTATTCTCAGCATTATTTCTCGTTTATATAATCTCTATTATTATTTAAACATTATCGTGAAGGATTTTAATTTAATGAGAGTGATTTTCATAAATCGACCACAGATATGGATCGATTTCATTTTTAACTCAATTCCATGTCTCTGCAAATATTGTAGAAATCGAATTTTGTAGAGGTTCTTTCTTCAAACCATTTACATGTGACCATATGTGCAAAACCATGGGATTATTCATTTAAGAAATATTCCCAATGCTTCACAACTTCTATGTTCATAGCCCATGATTGGGGGCTAGAACCTAGTCCTATGGACTTTGGCTTTCAGGTGTTTTCTCTCTCATCCAATATTCTGGAGTTTCAATTCCTCGAAGTGGTTACCTCTCATAAGGGTTTATCCGATGGTTGGATTTATTCCTGGAACCAAATCAATGTTTTAGACCAAATTCTTACTTATCCTTTTACTGCTTAATCTAGTGGCTATGAATTAATCCAAGGTTGAGATGGACGACCACTATTTACCTCGGGACTTCAGGACTCTGGGGATTCAGAGGTCTAGGTAATTACTACTTCAATTTCCTTTAGAGTTGGCCAGTGTCAAAGTGGTCAACATTGGAGTTCTTACGTATCTTTCCACTCAGTGTCCATAGGATCTTAGATAAATGACCAACGTTAGTTTGTGACTTCACGCTTCAACACTTTGGGCAGCTACTAGTGGTAGACATTGGTTTCCCCTGAACAACATACTCCAGAAGTGATGTAACTTGCTGATGTCACTGCTGATGTGGCATTGACTGAGTGGCTACCATGTGTCACCTAGATTTGTGACTTACATAACCTAAAGTGCCATCTAGACCTAGACACTTGTCACCATTTTATTACACCACCCATCCTTGTTGACGTGGATCTCCTGATGTGTTGATGGTTGCAAGTTCATATGAATCCTTGATCCAATAACTCTGATTAGTTCTTAGATCAATGGTTCAGATTCATTTTGGCCATTTGTAACTCCACAACTCCGAGATACTTTAACTCTGAGAGGTTCAATCCCTCTGGAGTGCATTTCGCTAAAGTAGATCGGACGATCGATTATTGATCTACAATTGAGTGGATGGTCCATGCAACCTCAACAAGCGGTTTTTTTAATGGTCTTCTCATTTTGTTATTATTAGGATCTCGATCATGAATCTTCCTTCTTGATGGATGGCCAGATCTTACTTCAGATCTTCGACTCTCTGAGACTCTAGGTTACTAGAACTCCGAGGTAGCTCAATCCCTCTAGAGTGGCTACCTACTAAATAAGTCTTGATAATACGATGAATGCTTGTTGTCAGTTGTTTAGTACACCTTACACTATCCTTCCACTGCTCTTTATCTAAGGGTCATGATTCATCTTGGAGTAGATCAACAATTAGGGATGATTGCAGAGTCCCAACTAGCACGATGTTTAAAACCATTGTCAAGGAAACTACTCATTAGTAGTGGAACCTATGCCAACTGTTGATATTGCCAAATATACAGATCGACAATATAGAAGGATTGTGGAGGTTAAACATGCACATATGCTAGTTTTTCCTCTGATCTCCGCAATTTCTCTCTATTGTAGATCTTACTTGTGATGATCTAATGATCAATACTTAATCAGGTGTTGATCCGATGATCATTCTCTGTAGTTCCCAGATCTGATGACTACTGTATCATTTTGTTGAATTCATCCTTCGGTGATCATGATCCAGTATGATTGCTTATTGAATGGATCTTGTGCATCATATCTTTTGATCTTCAATTAATGTTATTCTTTCTGATACGTTCATTGTTATTTCTTTTGAGATTTTAATAACATTCTTTTGCACCTTATTTGTCATCAATGACAATTCATCATAAAAACTCATCATCACATCACAGTGATATTTGAATGTTGACATCAATGACAATATTTCCAATAGTATGTTGCTGAAGTTATTGGTGTATATAAAGTTTGTATGATAGTGATCTTGTGGCACACATTCATTGATGTGAGGAGTTATGGTATTTGATTTATGGAGAGTGTGGTGCATTGCTAGAGGTATCTTGTTGGTTATTTTGGTGTATGTTATTGGTATACGGTAGAGGTATATTGTTGGGTACATGGATGAGATAGATACTTGAAGTACATGGTGATCTTGATACATCTTGTTGAGGCATAGTTTGGTTTGTTGTTAATACATGATTGGTACATGTTGTTGGTTATCTTTGTATAGTGTTGATGTACATGATTGATGTGCATTGTTGGCACATGGTTTGAGTGATATTCTTGTGATTTTGGGTATGATATTTATGTTAATAGATTTGATATATTGAGGAGAGTATTAGTATATGTTTTTGGTGCATTTAGTTTTTGTTACGAGGAAAATCTCTCTATGGGTAGGGGAAAACCACAACACATGGAAATGACTACAGAAATCAACTCTATTCTCAAGTATGTTATATAAAAAAATATTCTAGCAAGACAATATAAAATACCTACCTCGTCAAGACGTTCAATGAAGTTTACTGTTGAGAACTTGACCCAAGACAATATACTTGCAACTAGTCCTCAACAACCAAGAAAAGAAAGCATATGGTGATAATAAATGATGTTATCAAATTCAATAGCATAATCTATTAATAAACATGACAAATACACCCATGGAATAATAATTCAAATATTTGCAAGATATCAATTGGATGGGAAAAGAGTATTTCTATTAATATGTGATCAACAAAAGTGAAAATGTTACAGACTTCTGTGTCGGCACGGTTTAGAACTGAGAAAATAAGTTCCTTCCAGTTGGGCCTCCACCAAAGGCAAGCTCAAAGAAGAGAGACAATATAGTTCTTAATCAATAAGGGAAAATCTTGGGGGCTAAACAATGTGTTCAAACTTAAAGGATAAAGGGATACAGACTCAATATGAAGTAAATAATTTCTCCAGAGTAACTTTGCTCTCAAAGTTGAATTCTTTCTCTTCTTTTCCATAGCTCAGAATTGGCCCATTTATAGACTTCAAAATGGAACCAAAGGGCTGAGTCAGAACATTTCCAGTATATGGAAGGCCAAGGATCATACATCTCTTTTCGTGACATGGAAACCCAACATCAATTTTCATTTTTGGGCACAAATCCTGATGTACATGGGTTGTAGTGGTGCAGCCTGCGTATACACATGATGTATAGTATGCAAGGTGCATACATGTGGGAAAATATGTATTTTTAGATATGGAATTTATAAACTGGGATGATAAGTCTGCATAGGGAAATGGAAAAAGGCATTATGTGCAAGATTGCATAGGCTAAGTAAAATATTTCTATAAAAAATGCCCCCTAATGTGTGAGGTCAGAGGAGTATCTGTGATGGCTGAAATAGATTATAAACAACCTAGAAGTGGAGTGATGGGGAACCAACTAGAAGAACTAGTTGCTCATTACATTTTTCACCGACTTTGCATACATGGATGCCAATAGAATTACATTGCATATCCATGTGAAAATATACCAAACAACTATCTGTGGCCATGAATAGGAAAATAAAAATGTGGTTACATGCCAAAGGTTGTCATAGTCACGAATAAGGCCCAATAGAACTAGTCTCAAAATCAATCTGAAGATATCTGTATATAATGGAGTACGATCTGATCTCCCATGATCACTGAAGTCATATAGGTACTGGTCCAATGAAGAGGAAGAAACAACTCAGGAAAGATGTGGCTACATACTAATGTCTTCAATTTCTTCTACCCATTCCACCAAGGGTGCAAGTCTACATCATGTGAATAAATGCGTTGAGGTCGAACACAATGAGACATCATTTGATTACTGGTCATTGAGGTATACCATTAACAAACGTGATACAACCTACCAATAATGAAATTAGGTATCAAGGCACCGAGTACATTATTACAAGTGTGAATAAAGGAGTCAGTGTCGAACAATTGAAGGATCCATCGATCAAGAGACATTGATGTATTCCCAACTGTCGATGGTGAGAGAACCTACCACTAATAACTGCAAGCCTCAAGGTACTCATAAGACTCTAGGTCCTGTTTCCAGAATAGATGAGCTAAATTCGATGGAAGGAGACCTACTGAAAGGAGAGAATTAAGGCATCTCTCATCATTTAGCACAAGGTATAAATCAGGAGCTTCATGATTTGGAGGAAATCAAACGAAGACCATGTTCACGAACCAACAACCCTGTGCATATTTCGCATGTGCCTAGTGCAAGCGGTACACAAAAAATACTCTATGAATAGAATCCAATGAGAAAAACTATTGATAAAGGAGAGGAAACCACCAATAAGTCTGATGGCATCCAAGACACTACATGAATCCCAATGTGTGAATAGATGTCTTGCCATTGAACACAAGGGAAACCACCCAATCAACAACCAATGATGAAATGTCGACTATTCGGTTCAAGGTTACCTACCAATGATGAAAGTAGGACCAAGGTGCATGATAGGACTACAATATCATGTGATTCTGAGACAAACTGAGGGTATGGCCAACATGGAAAGTCAAGATTTATGAGGAATGGCTAACACAGGTTGATAGACATCCTTTGAACAAGAGCATGAGACATATGGAAGACTCTGATAACATAGAATTAATGATGGAACCATGAGATGCAGGAGGCATCGATGAAATTATCTATAGGGACTGGAAGAGTAACCAGTTGGTAGACAAGAATCTGTAACGAGCTCATCTTCCTAAGTCCATGCTAAACCCAAAATTATGATGACAAATGGACTCAATAACTTTGCGGTATGTTCAAAGGTGACACGACTACTACCAACACAAGATAATACTCCCTTCCCACTTGTATTTTTTTAATTTTTCATAGAAAAACAAATGCTATGATACAGAGGAGGAAACAAGTGTCACAAGTAAGAAAAACTAGTTCCAACAGTGGAACATACCTATGCTCAATGAAAGGAGATGCATGCGGTAGAAAGACACTCAGTGGAATGTTCCCTCCTAGGTATAGGGTGTCAAATTGTGAAGGATATAAATGAGGCTCTTCTTGGTTGAGGATGCGAAAACTGCTGAGGAAAATGGTTTATAACACAAAGAGAAAATCGGCTATAGGCTCAATACTGCAACCAAGGGCATGAGATGCAATCACAACTTAACACCAAAAAATGTCCTTTTTCATGACATTTAGTCTACTTGGTGTGAAAAATGGATAAAGTTGTGCCAAATAGACGTCCTTTCAAATCCAATTTATGAGTGTGAAAGAGACAAGTTCACTTGGAAATATTTTCACGTTTTGAAGACGAGTTGGAAAAGAGCTTAAATTAAACTCGGTTGGGAGTCCTCTAGGTGTAAGGTAGCATGCTTATGAGTGATAAATGAGGCTCAACATAAAGTCATGTACTAGTTATAAGGGACTCTCGGTACTACGGAAAAATCTTTGCATGGGCACCAAATGAAGTAGAGAATCTAACTAGGGCACCCATGTTTGGTAAGTCTCTACCATTTGATAATGACATGTCTTGTAGTAGATGGAAGGTTCTATGTCACAAAAAAAGGGTTCGTACCTAAGGAATAAAAGTGACAGTTATAGGATGATGTAGAAATGCATGATGGAATGGATACCTATCCTATATGTTGGGTAGTGAAAATACTGGCCCGTGGTTATGAATGACCAACATAACATTGAAATTTGCAAGAATCCCTAGTGAAAACTACAAAAAACCAACTCAATCCACTTCGGCATTAGTCCATTAGGTGAAAAATTGACTCTAAACTATAGAAAGTGGGTAAAAATTGTTATAAATAGTAGAAAAACCAAAAATTGCTGTCAATTTGATTTTTTACCCAATTAGTGAAACTTGGACCAAAATACCTCTCATCTTCAACTGGTGATTGCGGCTGTGTCAGGAAAAGAAATCAGAAACTGTCTGGACCAGGTAAATCCTCTTCCCCTCCTCTTTCTTTCTAGTGTATTAAATTTTTAAATTAGGCTTCAAATTTGAGTAAATTAAGGTGCAAAATGGTTAACTTGGTGTACGTGGGCTACCATTCATCAAGTCATGTATACATGAGGTTATACATGACTCTGCAAACTACAGGCCACATATACTCATCCCTATACGCGACTTTAAATGAAGCATCTTGCATAAAAGTCTGTAATCAATAAATTCTATGGTTTCTAACTCAAATTTTGACTTTTATCTGGCAGGATGGTGCTAGAATGGAGGGAAAGGGAGCACGAGGAGGTAGAATTTATTGTGGATAGAGATCCAAGGGCCCAAATGGCCTTGAAAAGATGTGGCTTATAAAAAAAATTGGCACTCAAAGGGATGAGGGCCCAGGTGAGGTTGCTTGAGATGCTTGTGGATTACTAGGATCTTGACAGTGAAAGCTTCAACCTTGATGGGTAACCATTGAGGATTGAAGTAGAGGATATCTACTTTTTGACTGGCCTATTGCATTGAGGTGAGGTTGTAAACCTCAAATCATGGGGATCAAGGAGCGGAATGAAGATAGAAGAGTACATAGATTCTCACTATGTAGCAGGGACCGCGAAGGTCAGGAGTCAACTCCCCATCCGAATGAAAAACAATATCAGCCTCAATATTATTGTCCTTGTATTGACCAGGATAACAGGATCGACTTTGCTACACCAGGCATCGAGACTGCTCATGTTCTAGGTTGTAGAGTGCTTAAGACCCACAATATATGATCGGTGTACCTCACTATTGGCTAATATGAAGAGCCAGTTGACAAAGTGCAAACGGGGTATAAAAATGAACTTTAGGTTTGCCTCTATCTTATGTAGCTTTTTCTTCGAGAAGGTTCTAGTTTTGGGACCTAGAGTTGAGATTCTTCCAAGAGGACCTCGTGATCTATCCATGGCATGGTGGACCGAGGTAATGATATGACAAGGGGGAGGTAGGGTGCCTACACCCTAAAATGAGGATTTATTCTACTAGTGGAAGCAACAGGTCATTCATCTAGATGACTATCCCTATGTGGGGATCGAATTCAGAGGGGACCCTGACATGCCACTCCCACCAAGGAATGCCTACAGGGACATAGGTATGTCAAATATTTTAAAATATTTCATTTTTTTGTATTTTTGTATAGTAGAACAAAAACGTTTTTGGATGATGCGTAAGTAATAACTAGACACTTGTGTGATGCAGACATGGGTCTGCGATGGTCGGACGGTCTTCCCCAACATTTTCGGAGGCATCGGGGAGATGCGGCGTTGGAAGGAGAAGCTGAGAGATTCATTCAAAACATGCAGGGGAACCTATCTCATTTGAGTCCTAGGATTCTAATGGTTCAGGTAGAGGATCTGTCGGAAGCCATGCAACGACAAGTGGTTGGTGTGCTCAGAGCTTGGGTGTGACTCTTTCGATGTCTCACAAATTCCATAGTCTACTACCATGAAACACATCCAGTGCCATAGGTGTAGATGTCATGTATCTTGTATTATCGTTCGTATATGTGTATTGAGGGTGTTAGCCCCAATTTTGTACTATAAACATCATACTTTTTGAAATATATATAAAAAATGGATCTTCGGCTTATATTTATGATGTGTACATTGATAAGACGGTTTTCTTTGCTTTAGCTATCTGATGAATTCCAATCTAAAAACAAATTAGCATAAGCATCAGATACATGATTAGAACTCATAGGTATGTGATAATAAGTAATAAAATCAAATTGTCGTTCTAAAAGACATACACGTAGGAATCGTTAGAGTAAAGTAGGATCACACATGTGGTAACTGTCGTCCAACTGACATAATACCAACTAGGAATACAGGTGAACCTCTAAAGAGAGAATACCATGTGAGATAGCATCACAAAAAAGTTATATAACGCTGTTATATTTGGACACATTATTCATGGATGGCCCTAGGAATATGCCACCTAAAGACACTAGTAGACCCTCGGGTGAGAAAACCACCCAAGAGGAGAAAGCCACATTCTGTGTATGATGATTGGTTCCATCTACAAATCCTAGGTAGACCGAGGACTCCGTTGAAATTTTCTAACCAAGGGAAAATTTGATAAGCAGGATGAAGATGAAAAATGAAAGGGAGAAGATATACACACTAAATTACATTAGTATACAAAGAGTTTTTCCCAAGCTTGGGGCTCAAGAGTAATATATTTTCAAGTAGATCCCATTCATGGGCTCGGTCAACATATTCCCTTCATATTATTCTAACTCATAGTCTCCTTTTTCTAAGACATGTTGCACGATATAGGGACCGTGCCACATGGGGTTAAATTTTCCTTCCTCTGGTGGTTCTTTGGCTTGATCATATAAGAGGACCAATTCACCCTCAGTGTACAATCAAGGACAGAAAAACTTATCATACTAGACCTTGACACATCTTTTGTTCACCTCAATAGTCATAGAGGCATCTCGACGTTGCTCACCAAGACTCTCTAGGTGTACAAGGCGTCACTCGAGATCGGAAGTGTCAGGTAGGAGCGTGAATGCCAAATTAAGAGAAGGTATTTCATATTCAATAGGTAGTAATGAATCCACATCATGTACTAAATGGAAAGGGGGAAAACCAGTGGCAGTATTGACTGAGGTTTGGTATGCCTAGAGCGCAGGATATAGCATAATGTGCTAGTTAGACTTACTTTGGCTGACAATTTTTTTCAAAATGGTCTTGAGAGACTTGTTGATGGCCTCTACTTTCCCATTTCCCTGGGGGTAATAAGGAGAATAATTACCATGTTTAAATCCCAACTTTTCTAGTTCTTCCATCATTTCATTCTGAAAATAACTGCCATGATCAGTGACAATCTCACTCGGGATACCGAACCGGATGATAATTTGATTGAATACGAAGAAGGCAACAATATTACCATTATATTTAATTGTAGGCATGGCCTCATACCACTTACTAAAGTAGTCAATGACCATGATAATGTGTCTATGTCCCCTAGTTGAAGTTGGGTTGCAATCCACGAAGTCCACCCCCCACTTGGTGAAGGGACGAATGGTGATGAATGGGTGAAGAGGGGCTAGATGAGAGCGCATTTTCTGAGTGAAAACCTAGCAGGGGTGACACTTATTAACCACTTAAGCACAATATTTAAATATATGTGGACAAAAATAACCATCTCACAAAATTTTATGGGTTGTCGCAAGCCCAGATATATGACCATCACAAGCCCCACTGTGGAAATCGTTTAGGAATGACTCAGCTTCCACGTGATTTAAACAACAATGCAAGATATTTTCTATTCCTCGGCGATACAAAGTGTCACCGATGATAGTATAATTCTTATCTTGGTATCGTATATGTCATCGGTCATCTCACGAGAGATGCTGAGGGAAATTGAAAGTTTGGATATAGAGAACGATGTCTCCATACCAGGGGTCAGATGGAGAGACAAGGAAAATGTGTTTGCACACAAACAAATCAACATGGATAACATCCTCATATAATCATGGAAAGTCGGATATTAATTCTGTGAAGAATAGTGATTTCTTGGATTTCACAGAAGTGAAATCGAGATCAAATTCTTGTAAAATGACAATTCATTTATTATATTTTCCCCCTATGATACGCCTAGTAAGGGCGTATTGAAATGGATTGATATCGACCACCACTGTAGTCTTGCAAAGCAATATATAATGACATAAAAGTTGGACTGCGTGAACGGAAACCAAAGCTATCTTTTCAACGTGAGAATAATTAAGCTCAGGACTGACTAAGTTTCGACTAATATAGTAGATGACGTGCTCATGGAGTTCATCATCCTCCTGAACCAAAACCATACCAATCGTCTCCTCAGATGCGGCAAAATAAAGAAAGTAATCCCTACTTTATTCAGGAGACTTCAATAGAGACATCGATACTAAGGCTTTCTTCAAAGAATCAAAGGACTCCTAGGCTCGCTCATCCCAGATAAAAGGGGTGTCCTTATTCAAAAGATGCATGAAACCCTTAGTGATATTGGCATAATTTACTATAAACTGACATAGAAAGTTATCTTTCCACTGTAAACCTTGAATTTTGTTGGA
This sequence comes from Picea glauca, assembly GCA_000966675.3. NCBI lineage: Eukaryota > Viridiplantae > Streptophyta > Pinopsida > Pinales > Pinaceae > Picea > Picea glauca. Next base: position 57,613 of record JZKD02S1863357.1, on the reverse strand, counting down.
TCATGTTGTCCTTGATGCCAATGGTTTGATTGATTGATGTCATGTGATTGATTGATGTCAAAGGGATTGATTGATTAATGATGGATGATTGATGAGAAATGTATATGTATTGTCCTTGATGAGAATGATAGATGTCCAAGTGGAAACCAATTGATAAAAATGGATCATTGATATGATACATAGATGAATATGGATCAATGAGTTGTCATTGATACAGGATGATGCATAGTTTGTTTGATGAAAAGATGACTCATTATTGTCTTATCATTATTGATAAGGTGCACAAATGGATGAACTCCAAAGTGGTCCCCTTATGGTGAAATCCCTCATGGGAAGATGCTTTGCAGAATGAGTTATCCTAGAAGAATGGTTGGAGGACCCATGCTTGTATGAGGAATAATGAGATTAAGATCAATAAAGTTTTTGGTGAAACTATCCTAGATGGATAGTGCTTGTCATGCCATTTTCGGTGGTATGTGGAATGTCGCATAACTCTTCACGGTTTGAGGGTTATATACTTATGAAGTTGGAGAACCCCCATATGAAGGCTTGAAGCCCACAAGGTCAAAGAAGTCAAAGTGACCTAAAATAAGAAATAATTACTTAAATGATAAAGTAAAAGTGACAAAGTCAAGGTGGATTATTTAAATAATAAAGAGAAGTAAAAAAATCAAGAAGGAATATTTAAATGATAAAATATTGGAGAACTTTCTATTTATGGAAAGTGGTTAACCCTAAAATAATGAAAATAGGTTAAGTAACCTAGAAATGGGTAAAGTGACCTAGAGGATGAAAGTATAAATAATCTAGCTATGGACTCTTTCTAAATATCCTTTTTGTGGATCAATGGAGAGCTTCTTGTGAGAATATTGGTGTGGATCTCTTGAGCATGATTGAAGATATATTCCGAGGAAGAGAGTGAGAGGAGGATCTCTTGGATGCATCAAAGTTTCAGCAATGTCGGAGATCTTGACGGAAAAATTCTCAGAACTTCAGAAGCCTTAGTTTCTTAGGTATACATGGGTTTTTTGTGTATAGGGTGCGTATACATTGAAGGTATATGTGGGATGACTGTGTACATGGAGCGTATAGTGGATAAAATCAATGAGATTTGTGTTTGAGTTGGTGCCATGCTCTTGAATGATGAGGCAGGTTCCAGATCTTCATTCTATGGGCTCAGAACCATCACTGAGACACTGGTTTGATTACATTATTGTCTTTATGGATACTATTGTTTGATGTGATGTGAATTCTTAGGGAATTCTTGGTATGGCTTCTATGATATGGTTCAATTTGGATGATTTGGTTGATGGAGTCATCAGTACTCTTGTGATTCAGTGGTGACATGATTGCTATGGTATACTAGTTGTTTCTACATGATTGAGATAACATTCATATTGATTTGTTGTGGAGCATGAGCAAGCTATTGGAGAGATTGGATGTGTTGGATGATGGTCAGATTGGACAGTCAGAGACAGAAGAGAATGATATACTAGATGCATATGATCTGAGTTGATCTTGAAGGATAATCCCTAACTTCTTAGAAGGTATATGCAATTTTCCGTATACACTGGTCGTGTGCATACGCAGGCTATAGTGAGCCAGGGCGCATGCACACACTGGCTGCACTTCTGATAGGTCGTGTACATATTGACATCTTGATATCTATTGAGGATTGTTGCCTCATCTTAGTTGGTGATGAGGGTGTAAGTTGAGTCTTGCATTATAGAGTTGGTGCTCTTGTAGAGTTGTACTCTATTCAGTTGTTGTTGTTAAACCCCCAGATTGTTGTCAATAATAAAAAGAAAATTTGTACATACATATTGTGTTCTTTGTGTTCCTTGTGGTGATGACTTATTGATGATATGTGTTGCTGATATATATTGTTGATATATGTTCACATCTAACTAGTTATTAATGATAGCAATGGGTAATGATTAAATGTTGAATGTTAACTAAGGGGTTTTATGTAAAGAGGGAATTTTTGGGGAAAATATCCCCACACTCATTCACCCCCCATCTAAGTGTGGTAGGTGTGTCCAACAATTGGTATCAGAGTGGGCCTTCACTACAAGCCTTAACAATCTTGAAGGATATCCATAGACACACAAATGGATGATGAAGTTCCAATCCTTGATGAGGAAAACTATTATACTTGGAGAATAGAGATGAGACTACATTTAAAGACAATAGGAGCAACAATTTGGAAGGAAACCATTGGTGGATCAGTTCCTTTTAAGAACAAGTCAAAGTTTGAAGCTCAAAGAGAAGGAAAGAAGAATGATGCATTGGATCTCAAGACCATTCTTAGTGGACTCTCAAGTCCTATCAAAGAGAGCATGGGACAATGCACTTCTGCTAAGGATCTATGGCTAAAGCTAGAGGAAAAATATCAAAGCAAGAAGAAGAAATAAATTGAAGATCACTCCATCAAGATCACTAAAGGTAAAGAATCTCAAAAAACTCTTGAATGCATTGTTTCTAAATGTGATTTTGAAAACATTTCAAGTGAAGAAAAAGAATCAAGTGATGATAGCACAAAGGAAGATCTTGAATACATTTCAAATGAAGGCAAATAATTATGTGTTGATATTGGCAAAAAGGAAGATAGTGAAGATATTTCAAATGAAGGTAAAGAACCCTCAAAAACCCTTGATTGCAATGTTGATAGTGAATTTTTCTCTACAAGTGAAGAACAAGATCTAGAAACAGTTTGTGTAAAGTTTGATGGTAATTATCCCATGAAAATAATAGAAAGAAATCTATTAAAACTTAAAAAGGAAATTGAAGAGGGTTTATATAGATATAGAAGTGATCATTATTATATAGACTATAACTATCTTTCAGATAACACTAAGAAGTTTCTTAGGAGGAGTCTATGGCACATCTTGAAGTTGAAAGAAATAATCAAGGAACAAGAAGAGAGAAATAAGACTCTATTCAAAAGGAAGAAGAGATCACAAGACTAAAGAATGAAAAAGAAGTTATAAATGTAGATGATGAGATTAGAAAAAGTTTTGAAACCATTGTTCATATCAAGACCCAAATTGAAGAAGCCAAAAGAATAGAGGAACTATTGAATATTCAAATAAATGAAAAGGAAGAGTCACGTTGTAAGTTAGAAGATGACATTTTTGACCTTATAAATAAGGTGGAAAAGTCAAACAAATTATTGAATAGCTCGCGAATCTTGGATGAGATCTTGGAAAGTCAAAGATCATCATGTGATAAATCCAGTCTTGGATACAAAGGAGAAGATACATATGTTGAATCAAGCACCTCAAAGAAGCATGAGGTAAGTCCATCAAAGAAGGAAGACAATGTTTCAAAGAAACCATCTACACAAGGCAAAGAAAATTTCAAAATAACAAAGCAAGGAAGACATCAAGAAGCTATTCTTGGGACACCAAAGAAAAGGTATGAAAGTATTTTTCATGGGCATTGTTATTCATGTAATGGATATGGTCACAAAGATTTTGAATGTAGATCTTATGAAAGGAGATATAATGGAAGATAAGATTTTATAACACCATGAGATGTTGGAGATGTGATCAAGTAGGACACATTGTTGTTCACTGTAACACCATGAGATGCTACAACTGTAGTGGATTTGGCCACAAATCCCAAGAATGATGGAACAAAAGAAGAAATTCCATGATGAGGACTTCACATAGCATGGCTAGAATAAGGAATGAAGTAAGAAAAGGAGACATATTTGAAAAGATGGATGCTCAGAGCTCAAGTTCTGAGGAGCAGGGACATCTACAGAAGTGGGTGAAGAAGACAGAGAAGCCAGATCAGAATGAAACACTGAAAGGAAGTTCAAATGTGTTATCCACAAAAGCACACGTAGGTGACAATGGTTTCAGTCACATACAGACACAGGCTGACCCTGTATAGGCTGCGTACATATGTGAGTTGTTGTGCAGCAGACCACGTATATGTGGTAAAACCTTGGAAAAAAGGAAATGCACAGTGGTTGCAGTTTGATGTGATGATATAACTCTGTGATGGAGGGTCTGACATTGTTTATTATAGGATTCTGACACTGTTTGTTGCAGGTTTTTCATGATTCTATGTTAGATCATGTAAGGTGACGATGTAAAATAAATATTGGGTATGTGGTACTAACCCATGAGTATGGATTGATGCTGATATGTTGGGGTACATAGCTGGTACATATTTGAGTTTCATTGATATATATTATGATGTATTATTGAAAGCATATGATGGATATCTTGGTGCATGCATTTTGCATGTGGTTGGTCTACATATTGAGACATGTAGTTGGTGAGTTGAGTTGATAGTCATGTTGTACATCATTGGGGAGTCATAGCTTGTTGATGCATGGTTTATATACTTGCTTGGTGAAAGTGATGATGCATGATGGTACACTCATAGATGGTATTTGTTTGGCATATTGATAGATGCACATGGTTGGCATATTGGTAGATTCACATGGTTGGCATATTGGTGGATGCACATAGTTGGCATATTGGTAGATGCACATGTTGGCATATTGATAGAGGAACATGGTTGATGTGCATGGGTGTTGTGCATTGTGGGCACATTTTGGTACATGATGTACTTGGTTGATATATTGTTCATGATTCTCTATTTCATTGATGACATATCTTTTGTTTCATGATGTATGGTATGGCACAAGTTTGATGCATGAACGGGTCCAAGGATCATCATATGGTAACATATTKCTCATCTTGCAGATAAGATAGGGGGGAGACATACCCTTAGGGGGAGTCATTCTTCTTCCCATGATTCTAGKAGGAGACATTTATCAGATGCATACCTAGAAAAGAACCCTATATTTGAAGAAAGAACATAGAGGCATAATTCTAAAAGGAGCAATGGTCAYAGGGGYAGTATGTTTGATGTATCTTCARCATTACATCAGAGTGATATCCCTTGTTCAAAAGGGGACATATTATTCAGAGGAAGATCAAAGGCATTCAAACAGGGGGAGCAKCCCCAAGAGGAGAATGGCCCTTTGCCATTGATGTCAAAGGGGGAGAGTTAATCACATTGATGTGATTGATGTTTATTGATGGGGAGAGACAGTCACRTTGATTATTGATGTAGAGCATGTCTTTTCTACATGTTGAGCCTTATCTACATGTTGACATCAATAATTGGTAATTGGTGTTGACATCAATGTTGGTATTGCCATCAATGCCAAAGGGGGATATTGTTGGATCATGTTGTCATTGATGCCAATGGTTTGATTGATTGATGTCAAAGGATTGATTGATTGATGATTGATGATTGATGAGARATGTATATGTATTGTCCTTGATGAGAATGATATATGTCCAAGTKGAAACCAATTGATAAAAATGGATCATTGATATGATACATAGATGAAGATGGTTCAATGAGTTKTCATTGATACATGATGATGCATAGTTTGTTTGATGAAAAAATGACTCATTATTATCCTATCATGATTGCTAAGGTGCACAAATGGATGAAMTCCAAAGTGGTCCCCTTATGGTGAAATCCCTCACAGGAAGACTCTTTGCAGATTGARTTATCCTAGAAGAATTGTTGGAGGATCCATGCTTGTATGAGGAATAATGAGATGAATATCAATGGAGTTGTTGGTGAAACTATCCTATATGGATAGTGCTTGTCATGCCATTTCCGGTGGTATGTGGAATGCCACATAACTCCTCATGGTTTGAGAGTTATGGCCTTATGAAGTTGGAGGACACCCATATGAAGGCTTGAAGCCCACAAGGTCAAAGAAGTCAAAGTGACCTAAAATAATAAATCATTATTTAAATGATAAAGTAAAATTGACAAAGTCAAGGTGGATTATTTAAATAATAAAGAGAAGTAAAAAAATCAAGAAGGAATATTTAAATGATAAAATATTGGAGAACTTTCTATTTATGGAAAGTGGTTAACCCTAAACTAAGGAAAATAGGTTAAGTAACCTAAAAATGAGTTAAGTAACCTAGAAATGGTTAAAGTGACCTAGAGGATGAAAGTATAGATAAGATAGCTATGGACTCTTGCTAAATATCCTTTTTGTGGATCAATGTAGAGATTCTTGTGAGAATATATTTTGGAGTATTGATGGAGAGCTTCTTATTGGTGTGGATCTCTTGAGCATGATTGAAGATATATTCTGAGGAAGAGAGTGAGAGGAGGATCTCATGGATACATCAAAGTTTCAGCAATTTCGGAGATCTTGACAGGAAAATTCTCGGAACTTCAGAAACCCTAGTTTCTGAGATATACGTGAATTGTTTGTGTATAGGGTGCATATACATTGAAGGTATACGTGGGATGACTGTGTACATGGAGCGTATAGTGGATAAAATCATGGATATTTGTGTTTGAGATGGTGCCAAGCTCTTGAATGATGAGGCAGGTTCTAGATCTTCATTCTATGGGCTCAAATCTATCACTAAGACATTGGTATGATTAAAATATTGTCTTTATGGATACTATTGTTTGATGTGATGTGAATGCTAAGGGAATTCTTGGTATGGATTCTATGATATGGCTCATTTTGGATGATTTGGTTGATGGAGTAATCAGTACTCTTGTGATTCAGTAGTGACATGATTGTTATGGTATACTAGTTTTTTCTACATGATTGAGATAACATTCATATTGATTTGTTGTGGAGCATGAGCAAGCTATTGAAGAGCTTGGATGTGTTGGATGATGGTCAGATTGGAAAGTCAGAGACAGAAGAGAATGATATACTGGATGCAAATGATCTGATTTGATCTTGAAGGATAAACCCTAACTTCTCACAAGGTATACGTAGTCTGCTGTATAAATTGTTTGCGTGAATACGCGGGCTGTAGTGATCCAGGGCGCGTGCACACGCTGGCTGCACTATTGATAGGTCGTGTAGTTGTTGACAGATTGATATATGTTGAGGATTTTTGCCTCATATAATTTTGTTCTAAGGGTGTAAGTTGAGTCTTTCATTATAGAGCTGGTGCTCTTGTAGAGTTGTACTCTATTTAGTTTTTGCTAATAAACCCCTAGATTGTTGTCCATAATAAAAAGAAAAATTGTACATACATCTTGTGTTCTTTGTGTTCATTGTGGTGATGACTTATTGATGATATGTGTTGATGATATATTTTGCTGATATATGTTCACATCTAACTGGTTATAAATGACAGCAATGGGTAATGAATAAATGTTGAATGTTAACTAAGGAGTTTTATGTAAAGAAGGAATTTTTGGGAAAAAGAGCCCCACACTCATTCACCTCTCCTCTAAGTGAGGTAGGTGTGTCCAACAAAGTTGACGAATAGTGCACGGGGGAGTTAATCAAAGTATTGCCTCAACCTTTAATGGATCTACCATGATCCCGGTCTCAGAAACTAGAAATTCCAAAAGATGACTAGACCAAATGCAAAATATGCACTTATGAGGGTTCAACCAGATTCTATAGTAACAAAATATTTCAAAAACAAGCTGAAGGTGGGTAGAATGGCCCATTCTCTTTCAAGACTGAGCAAAAAGATCATCAAGGTAAGATTCTACTATATGCTTAATATCATGGAATGCGAAGGTCATAACACGTTCGAAGTTTTCTCCAATGTTTTTAAGGCCTAAAGGAATTTTCTGGTATGTGAAAGTACCCCAAGGATGAATAAATGTTGTCTTTTGTTGATCCTTAGGTTTAATCTGAATTTGGTTATTGTTGGAAATACTAGAACAACTGAGAGGGGGGGGGGGGTAAATCAATTGTTATGAGATTAAACAATTTTATACCTTTTAAATATTATTAATCTTTCTTTAAGTGATCATCAACAACACACAGCATATGAACAGTAAAAGTAAAGACCATCAGTCACACATAAAGTACACACAGAGACAGTTTTTCACGAGGAAACCCATAAAGGGAGAAAACCTCTTCTTCTTYGAAATGATAGGCAGTCTTTTTCAGTTCTGTACATCATTTACAATTGAACACCAACTCAATGTGAGGCTGCTACCTTTGTTTTACAAGTTGCAACTTGTTTGAGAGCACCAACTCTCTGGTTTCTCTAGCACCCACTAGAAAGAAACACCAGCTCTCTAAAAATTCCAGCACCAACTAGATGGAAGCACCAACTTCTTGAATGTTCCAGCACCAACTGGATGGAAGCACCATCTTCCAGTTACACATGCTCCAACCTGTATAACAGAGAACACTTGTTCTCCCAAGCAACACCCTGCCACCCTGGTTTCTCTGGCTGCAACTAGATGGAAGCTACAACTCCCTGTGTTCAAGCATCCACTTGAACCTCTGAGGAAAATAGTCCTCCCAAGCACCTCCCAACCACCCTTGAATATAAAAATAATGAATACACAGTCAATTTCCCAGATAAGTCAATTCTTACCTTCCTTTCTCTATTCTGTAAGTTTGATCTGTTCTGCTATTCTGCTTTGCGTTTTCTCTTGCTCTGCTATTCTGCTCTGCGTTCCATTTCACTCTGTACATCTACTTCCTTTCCTACCATGCATCCTCTTCTGTATTCTACCTTACTATTTCATTCCTTTCCTCACCAGAACAACCCACTCGACACAGTCTATTTCGTCTTCATTTATACACCCGAGGACAACGTTTCAACTTCCCAACTCCTTGGGGAAAATGTCGACAACTGTCCATCCAACCGAAATGCCAACTGATTCATCATCATGAGTCTGTTTTACTAAAAAAATCCAAACTCAGTAGTTAACTGTGAAAGAGAACAGTAACCCTCCAATCAGTACTTGATTCAATGGTTTAGATCCAATCGGGATTTCCCACTTCACGATTTCGACACTCTCGGCGATCAGAGTTTTGTCACTTACAAATCCTGATTCTCGACATTCAGTAAAGAGGTTGAATGAATGGTCCAGATCACTTCTTGATCTGACGGTTGTTGTTACATCACGATTTCGCATATTGCGATATCTACATTATTTTCTTTGCCTTTCAAAGTCCCGATTCGTGAAACTCCACAAAGAAGTCAGATCAACGGTCTAGATCAGATCTTGTCTCTACGGTCGCGATTGAATCGCAATATCGCGTATCGTGATTTCAAAAGTCTCGTTGCATTTGTTCACTTGCCATTCCATGTTGCGATCCCCGAAATTATGACATGGTCTAGAATCAATGGTCTAGATCAAAGCTTGATCTGACGGCTCAGATTACATCGCGATTTCGCATATCGCGAAATCGACACTCCTGATGTCAAGTGACTTTGTCACTTCAAAGTTCCGATCCCCAATGCTGATGCACCCCTTTCCATGCGCTAGCCCTGTTGGCTATAGGCCTTGGCCCATATGACCGTCAACACATGACCTCGGTCAAGCCTTTCATTAGGGTTTCAGCGCTTTCGATGTCACCATGCACATGCCTACAGAATTCCCGATCCTGCGATCCCCGATTCTCCGATGAAGGAAATCAACGGTCCATATCTCATGCTTGCTTTAGCGGCTGTGATCAAATCATGAAATCGCATATCGCAATTTTTGTCAAGTGAATTCGACATTTCAAAGTCCCGATCCTCGATTCTCCGATGAAACCACCTGCCGAGCTTCTCTCGGTGGCGCCCGATCGCTGCCATGCTTATCTCCCTCGCAGCTTCTGCAGATCTGATGGTTGACGGGTGTCTTCTTCCGATCTGATGGCTCATATCCTCTCTCCGACAAGGGTTTCTAAACTACGGTTCAGATTCATTTTGGATTCAACGGTTACGATTGAACCGTGATCTTGTTCCAATCTGTCTGATACAAATCCATCAATGACAACAACCATTCGTTGTCTGCAAATTTGCCATCAATGACAACAACTCTCAACACGCATCTGCTTGTTCAATATTTGCCAACAATCTCCCCCTTTAGCATTGATGGAAACACAAGCACCCAAATGCCTTCGGATGCAACTTTGCTCCCTGCTTCCGACTCTGATTCTCGAAGCACCCAAATGACTTTCTCCCCCTTTGACATCAATGTCAAAGAAGAAACATTCTTCTTCTGATCTTGTTGCAAAACAGACTCCCCCTGTCATCTATAGGTACTTAGGAAATTCACCAGATATTCAATAAATACTCCCCCTGACCAGGTGAACAGATTAGACACAAGAAATCATGACCCCCAATTTTTTACGAAGATATTGAAAAGGAGTCGCAGCTAATGGTTTAGTAAAAATATCAACAATCTGTTCTGTAGATGGTATATAGTTCAGTTGAACAATTCTGTTTGAAACTTGTTCTCTGAGAAAATGATACTTTATAGGAATATGCTTAGTCTTGGAATGAAGAACAGGATTCTTGGAGACACTTATGGAACTGGTGTCATCACAATGAATTGGTATAGGATCGGTGTAAATTACCTTCAAATCTGCAAGAGTTTGTATCATCCATAAGATCTGTGTGCAACAGGTAGCAATAGCAATGTATTCTACCTCTATAGTGGATAATGAAATGGATCCTAGCTTTTTACTAACGCATGCAACTAATGAGTCACCCAGAAAAAATGCTCCTCCACTGGTGCTCTTTCTCTCATCAACACAGTTAGCCCAGTCTGCATCTGAATAGGCAGTTAACTAGAAATTCTGATTTCTAGGATACCACAGTCCATATATCATTGTTCCCTTCAGATATTTGAATATTCTTTTAACAACTACCAAGTGAGTTTGTTTAGGAGAAGACTGGAAATGACCTACCATTCCAACAGCTTGCATTATATTAGGACGAGATGCTATGATGTACAGAAGATTGCCTATCATTGACTGATATGTCCTTTGATCAACATCAAGTGAGATATCATCTTTGCTCAGCTTGCAACCAACCACCATAGGTGTGCTGACTATAGAGGAATATTCCATATGAAATTTCTTCAATATCTCTTTCAAATATTTTTCTTAAGAAATAAAAATTCCTGCAGAGCTTTGTTTTACTTGTAACCTAAGAAAATATGGCAGTTCCCCTATCATGGACATTTCAAATTCTGTTTGCATAGAATTAGCAAACCACTAGACAGATGATTCATTAGTACAACCAAAAATAATATCATCTACATAAACCAAAACAACTAGTAAATCATCACCTTCAGACTTAATGTAAAGGTCACTGTCAACAATACCTTTCTTGAACCCTTTTTCTTGTAGAAATTTGTCTAGTCTAGAGTACCAAGCTCGTGGCACTTGTTTTAGTCCATATAAGGCCTTCTTTAGCTTACAAACATAATTAGGATTGTCTGTCAATAAAAATCCTTCAGGTTTCTCCATATATACTTCTTCCTCTAGATCTCCATTAAG
>JZKD02S1863356.1:580613-601244 GCA_000966675.3 Picea glauca | reverse complement strand
GGAGGTTGCCCCCTCGAAGAGGCTTATTATCTGAAATTATCTCTTTTTCAAGGCGTTGAGTACTTTTCCTGAGGTTTTTCTATGCTATATTGATGTTTGGTTCTTAACATTATATTAATGATGAGACATATACAAAAATAGGCTCACTAGCCTTTAGCATCTAGGACCTTCGACCTAATTCAACACATAAGCCTTCTAGATTATAATAACTAGCTTACCATCCTATACAACACAACATATACACAAATGGATCACTGGCCTCAAAATCATGCACACTTAAGTTTGTTGCACGTGGTTTCTTGGAATGCCCACACTTCATCATTTTAGTGTGCATTACATGTGCGTACTATACCATGAAAGGTGCATGAAAAATGATATCAAACAAGTCACTAGCTTAAGTACATTTGCATTTACATTTACATTTACAATTGGGGTTCATTCTAGGGGCATTACACCTTGGATATGCTTTGTAGTTTATTTCCTTACGTCCAAAATTGTTGCATGAAAGAAAATTACCAAGAAAGAGATATTCATGCATATTCATAGTAGGTCTTCTTGGTGTTATCACCTTTCTGAATTCATTATTTCTGCGAAGGACAATAGGCTTCTACTAGGCATGGTTTTCTTCATTGGAGTTCTCATCATGTTTGATGGGATTTTTCAGGGCCACAACATAGCTCTTGGGTTCTTCCTGGGTTTTCTGCAATGTGGAGTTGGGATTGTAACTAACTCAAGTTTTGTCAAATGGTGACCTTTCATTATTGAGCATATTTTCTAACATCACAAAACTTATTTCAAAATTTAGATTGTTTTTAGCAATTGTAATCATATCAATTTCCTTTCTTAGGGCAATGTTTTATTTTTCAAGTTTTTCACAATCTTCTTCTTTGTTCTGGATTTGACCTTTTATTTCCTCTTCAACTTTCTTTTGTTCTTCTAATTGGGACACCGTATCAGAATGTGTGACAATTATTCCTTCAATTGTCTATTCTTTATTCCGAGCCTTTTTATTTCACATAGAGCACAAAATAATTCTCTTTCAAGATCAACATCCATATCATCATTTTCTTCAGTTTCTGGGATGTCATCAGTGTCATCATCTTCATTTGAATCTATTTCTAGGGCCATGAACATAACATGTTCTTCAATCTCTATCACTTTTAGAAGATGATTAGTTGTTCTCTTTGGAGTAGAGATTTTTTTTTTTTTTATGGAAGTATTTTTTGTAGGATCAAACCATAATCCAAGACCTAATTGTGAGAAGTTAATACTACACTAGCTAATTGCAAAAGAGAGAGAGGAGATATAAAAATAGAATCAATATTCACACATAAGATACTAAGAAAACAATTCTAATGATAACGTATTAATCCTTGATAATGAGTACAATACATAAGACTCTCCACATGAGTAGTAATGCACACTAGGTTGGGTTTCCATGTGCATTCTCAAGTAGAAAATAAACCTCTCCCACTTGCAATAGTTAACTAAAGTTGAAAGTTGCTAATAGTAAGAAAACGGTCAAATATGAGGTTTAATCTCAAGTGAGAAATCCACATGCATTTCATAATAGAAACAATATCCCAAGATGCATGCATGCTACATGTGACTCCTGAAATGCATGCATGTTACATGAAAGAGTACCTGAATGTTGTTACTTAGATGCATGCAAAATTGTTTGCATGTGGATCATTACATGCATGCATGGCACATGCAAGAGTGTCTGCATGGAGCTCGTAAGATGCATTCATGGTGCATGAAAAAGAGTCTACATGCGACTATGAGAAAATGAGTATGTCACTGAGTATGTAGTTGAGCATGTACCCCAACATTTGTTCCTTTGAGTTTTACCCTTTATTATTTCATTAGGGTTAAGTCATCTTTATCTTTGTTTTCCCTATTCTTATTATGAGGTAATTTGGAAAGAAAGTGTCCTACTTCACCACAATTAAAACATTTGAAAGGAAAATCACCTTTATATTTTCTTGTTCCTCTCTGGAGACTTCTTACAAAGTTTCTATCCCCTACATCAAAATCATCATTGGAGCTTTCACTTGATCTTTCTTTTCCTCTATTGGTATTATTTGAGGTTTTGAATGTTTCTTCTCTTTCATATATTTTTTCTTGTCCTATTCGCATCTCATAAGTTGTAAGAATTCCATGCAATTCATCCATTATTAATTTGTCCAAATATTTTCTATGTTCAAGAGATGATATCCTAGGATTGAATATCATAGGAAGTGACATGAGTAATTTTTGCAAAATGAATTTCTCATAAACTGTTTCACCCAAACCTCTGATGATGTTTACAATTCCATCCACGCATAGAAGATATGCTGCAATGTTTTGTTCTTCATCCATCTTCGGCATTTCAAATTGACTCTTATGAGTTTGAAGTTTTTATTGCTTGACTTTATCATCTCCTTCATAATTTTTCCTTAGTTTATAACACATCACCTTTGCTAATTTACAATGCATAACTTCAGTGAATTCTAATTTTGATAATCCTTCCTGAATTGCATTCATTTTTTTTGAATTGTTTTTGTTGAGCTTGTTTTCACCCATATCAAAGAGTATATTTTTTAGAGTTTCATAACCATTATTGATTTTTTCCCAGACATCATATGTTCCATAAGGAATAATATGCTCTGGAAGGAATAATATGTTCCATCAAAGTATGGATATTTTCTTAAGGATGATCTCTCATGTTTGTACATGTGAATTGATGGTATGTCCCTTCCAGTGGTTACAATGTTAATGAAGGAGCCCACTCTTAGATACTAATTGTTCAAATATTCAACAGTACTAATGGGGGGAGTGAATCAGTACTAAACATTTTTTATTATTCTAAAATGTTAACACCTCTTGTAAACATTAACCAATAACCAAGTCATTTATTATCATATAAATTCATGCATAGATCTTAATGATTTCTATGCGGAAACATAAGATCACAAAAGTCCTTTTTATATTATTTTAAAATTGAAATCATGGGAAGCACCAAATGAAGGGAGGTACCAACCTCTTGATTTACAAGCACCAACTTATCATAACAAGCACCTACTTGCTAATTGCAGAAACCAATCTTCCAAGGATGCCAATCCTTTCTACAAGAACTAGCTTGTAGAACTACAAGCACCAACATGCAATGCAAGAACCCACTTGCTAATAAACAAGTAACAAACCTTCAATGTAAGAACCAAATAACAATGAGGACTTCAATCCTCTCTTGATCTCCACCCTTCCACCCTAAAGTAATTATATATCCAATGATCTCTTATTTAAAAAAGAAATTCAATATCATTGTTATTCCTATAGCTCTCCAACATGCTTCATATTCTAGATACTCGAACCTCACACCATATTGATCACTTATGACCTTTCTCATGAGCCTCAAAACCCCATATTTTCAATTATCTCACATACCATTCCCCAATTTTCTTTATTATGGAATCATCATTTATAGAGATTCCTACCTCCACAAATTTGTCCACATACATAGTTTAATGGGGTCAACTCCAAATATATTTTCTTCTTTCTCAAAATATGGCTCCAAAGATTTTTTGAAACTCCTCCATGAAAATTAGCCTTGGATCCATTATGTTGGATGCAATATCATTCACTGGTTCTCAAAGCTCAACCGTTGTTCGATCATATCCCTAACTGATCTCATCTTTCAATTTTTTCCTTGATATCAAGATCATCAAGGTATCAAAACCCTTAATACCACCTAGATGGTCAATTCTTTTATGATAATTTTTTCATTTGATCTTGTCTGTCAATTGTTCATATCCCAACAAAAGACACAATACAAAATTGACACACTGCAACTATCTAATCAACTTCTTGAATACATCTCAACCGAGGATTTATTCATCGGGACCTAAACACTCATCCATTGTTAGATTTGGTCCATATTTGATCTTTTCCATTGATATTTTATTTGATGTTAGAATCATCGGGACATTGAAACTCTCAACAAAATTTCTATGCACAACAACCATTCGATCGTTGATAAGCATTTATCATTGGTTCTGAGAGTCCTCCTTGGTAGATTCCATTCATCAACTTTACTTTGACGACATGTACTACGATGGATATAATGACCTGTGAAGGGCTAGTATCAATAATGCTAATTACATCTCTCCTTCAACCTACTCTACAATTATCTCCATCTACCTTAATTTCTCATGGATTGTTAGGTGGGACCCATGATACATGTATGGTTGTTGTTGTGTCTCTCCTTCTTGTCGATCTATGGTTTGGCTTGATCATGGTACCCCCTTTGTCGGAGTACCTATACACACTCTACTCTGACCAATACTTATCAGATGAACAACTAAGATATACTTATATCAATGCCTAACTTGTTATATTGGATTTATTAATCATCAAAGCATATTTACTACAAGTAAATTCGAATAGAGCCTCTCCAATGAATGGTGGATATTTTCTCACCATTCTAAATCAATGGCTAAGATAAAGGTAGGTTATTCACGTCAAACTAGACCTACTCTGGACTAGAAAAATAAATAAATGACATGTGTCACCCATGGGACACCCTGGATTCCTATTGGCACAGGGTCAAACCCAGGGTTCAATTCTAATAGTGCACCAAAAAACCCTAACTATTGGCCCTTTCGACAACACCTGCGAAGAAGATGCAGTATCACCTAAAGTAGTGACAGGGGGCTACAAGACACAGGTGTCTACAACCAGAGGAAATGCAATGTGGACCCAAAATAATAACACACAAGAACACAGTTACTCTTTATCTCCTTTAATGCTACTGCATGAACTATATCTCAAATCTAATACAATGGTACGATAATAGAATAAAAGAAGAAAAAGAACACAACATCAATCACACAAAACAAAAAGATATACGTGGTTCACCCCCTCCCTAGGGCTACATCTAAAAAAATGTGTTTCCTATATATTATGTGAAAACATACAGTTCTATCTACACACTTAGCTTGTAGATATCTCTCTCTTTATCTCTCTCCCCTCTCTGCATACCCAACTGCAGGGTTGATCTTCGCACCCAGTTGAAGATATTACAACACTGATTCTCTTTCAATAGAATACTTCTCTCTCTCAACAACAATAATCATTCATTACATCATCCACCCATCCTAGGTCCCCTTAAGCTTTATTTATACATTACAATGACTCTCGGATAACCTTAGGCTGAAACCTAGGTGTCAAAACCCTAAAATGCCAAAACCCTAGGTGTCTAAAACCCTACGTCAACTTGACCCACGTTTTCAGAGCTTCGCTAGCCTGTCTTTCCTCCTTTCCCATGAGGTTCTCCAATGCACTCGTTGATGTCTTTTTCTTCTTGTTGAGTTGTCCATGATCCATCATCCTTGTTGATCTGTCTTCCTCAATATTCTCATTCAACGACTCTCTTTCTCTTACTTCTCTCCTTCTTTTCTACTTCTCTGGACACTTCGACCCAATCTCAGTCAGTGTGCTTTCCACACAGTTTGTACTTCATGGTTATTTCCTTAATATTTGCTTCCTTCCATAACCCAGGGCCAACAGGCCCCCAACACTCACATGTGACTCATCCCAAGGCACTTTAGGTCTTAACCTTTTGTTTCACTTCGACTTAAGACTGCACAAGGCAACCTATTTTTTCTGCTTTGTTCCTTATTTCCCTGTACAAACTGTCTTTTTTATTTCTAGTACCCAGTTTCAACTGCACCTAGTACCTAGACCCTTCTCCTTTTACCTTTAGTGAGAGCTACAAGGCAACTAGTTGTCATAGTACAATTTCAACCAGCTCCCATTCACCAAACCTTCCTTCCACTCTCCCTTCAGTGTATTCAACTATGGATTTCCTCCTTCTGTAACATAGGTGACCTCAAATGGCCCAAGCCAATGTGTTCTGAACTTCCATGGATGCTTCATGAACTTGTTGTCATATACCAGTGCCAAATCTCCTTGCTTAAAGGATTTCTTATAATATGGTTGTCATGGTAGGCCTTTTATCGTTCCTTCTATACCTGCTAATGAAATCCTGTAATAAATCTGTCTTCTTCTAGTTCCACCAACTGCGCAAGCATCTCTTGAACAAAACCAGTGTCATCCATATCTGTGAATGTTGTAATTTTGAGACTAGGAACCAAATATTCCATAGGGAAAACTGCTTCTAGACCATAAACCAACTTAAAGGGAGTCTGCATTGTCAGCTTCTTGCAAGTAGTTCTATGGGCCCATAGTACTTCTGGTACTCTCAAATCTTAGTCATCCCTGTTCACACTGCAAATCTTCGTCAACGCTTTCTCCAAGATCTTCTTGAAAGCTTCAACCGTCCCATTCACTTGTGTATGGTAAGGAGTACTCTTCTGATGGTGGACTTCAAACTCATGAATGAAAGCTTAAATGGTATTATTAATAAAGTGTGTACCTTGATCGCTCATCAGGGTCTTTGGGAATCCAAACCTGGTTATGATATCATCAAATATAAATCTCCCAACTGTATTTTCACTACAATCCTTCACTTCTCTTGCTTTTTCCCATCTGGTCAAATACTCTGTCGTAGTGACGATGTATCTAGCTCCTGTGCACTTTCCCCCTGGGTTAATAGGTCCCACAAAATCAATATCCCATTTCTCAAATGCATGTAAGGTCAACTTTGGTACTAAAGGCATATCATCTCTTCTGGAAGGTTTCCCAACTCTCTGGCATACATCGCAGGCTTTATAGAATTCCTTAGAATCTTTATGTAAAGTAGGCCACCAGAGGCCAACTCTAAGAACCTTCTACATTGTTTCTCTTCCCACGTAGTGTCCTCCTATGATGCCTTCATGTTCTTCTTCTAGGATCAATGGTCTTTTTGCTTCCATAACATATCTCCTCAAGATCTCATTAGGTCCCATCTTGTATAGTTGTCCAACTATAAGTGAAAAATATGTAGTGCGAACTACCAGTTGTTTCTTCTGAATGATTGTATATTCACAAGGTTCCATTCATGTTGATAGGAACTATAATATCTTGACAAAGTGATCATCAACCCTTTTGATGGCCAACAATTGTGCATCTGGTAGTGTATCCTCCAAACTAGTAGGTTCCTCTTTATTCTCCAACCTAGACAAGTGGTCAGGTCCCTTGTTCATTCTTCCTAGATTGACCACTATCTCAAAGTAATATTCTTGGAATAACAATAGCCATATTCATATTCTTCCCCCCCAACACTGTCTTGTTGACTAGGTATTTCAACACAGAGTTATCAATGAACATCTTAAAGTGTCTTCCCAACAAGTAGTGTTGACACTTCTGCAGTGCATACACCATGGCTAAAACTTCTCTCTCAGTGATAGTGTAGTTTATCTCAGTTGTAGATAGCTTCCTACTAGAAAAGGATAAGGGATGGTCAATATCTCCTACTCCTGGTTGTGCTAACACTGATCCTAGTCCAATACAATGATGATTTTAAAGATGTAAATTTATTTTAAAATGTAGAAACCTTGGTGAATCTTACTAATCCCTCATATGCCAACTATAAAATGTTTGGCGACATTTTTGTAAAACTATTCAAATTTATAAGGATTTTATACAGTTTGTATAAAATTATGGTGATTTTTAAGGTAAAATAATTTTATCCTATAGAATTTAGGTGAATCATTTTTAGAATAGCGAATCTTTTTTTGTGAAAAACCATGGAAAATTAGCCCATCAGAAAAATTTATCCCCTAAAATCATCCCTAGTGCAATAGATGAAGCATCGACATGCACATGAAATTCCTTGCTCCAATCTGGGAAAACCAGAATAAGCGCAGTAACCATTTTCTATTTCAATGTGTCGAAGCTCTACTGACATTATTATGTCCATTGAAACTAACAATCTTTCTTTAATAACTTCTCCATAGGTGTTGTAATCTGTGCATATCCCTTAATGAACTTTCTGTAGTATCCAATATGTCCCATCGCAGTGCACAGTTGTCTAACCAAATTAGGGGGAAGGTAGATCAACAGTAATGGAAATCTTGGATGGATCTACCAACAACCCCTTCTTACACAGAATATGTCCTAGCAGCACTCCAAACGGTGAAAAGAAGATGCACTTCTTCAGGTTCAGGGAAATCTAACATTGCCTGCACTTATCCAACATTAATCTTAAACATTCAATATGGTTTTGAAATAAGCTAAAAACATTCCAATCATCAAAATATGCTTCCAAAAATTTATGTAAAAACTCCTTTAATGCTTCGACCACCACCCTAGAAACGATGGCTGGTGCATTATTCAATCCAAAAGGCATCACTGTGTACTAGTACGATCCCCATTCTATTGCAAATGTGTTCTTATGGCGATCTTCCTTGGCAATCCTGATCTGGTGATAACCTGAAAATCCATCTGTGAAGGAGTAAACTTCCTGACCTCCTACATTATCTAACACTTCGTCGATGAAAGGTGTAGGGAATGGGTCATGAAAACAAGAATAATTCATCTTCTTGATATCTACATAGATCCTAATCTCTCCTGTCTTCTTATATTGTACCACCATAGGGCTAATCCATTCTGACTCTTCAATAGGTTCTATGATTCCTGCTTCCAACATTCTGTATAATTCAATCTTAACTTTCTGCTTATATTTGGGATTCAATCTGTAGGGTCTCTGCTTAACTGGCCTGGCATCTGGCTTCAAGGGGATATTCATCTCTCGCATGGGCCCTTTAAAGCCCTTCATATTAGTGAACTTGGTTGGAAACAATTCCTGATATTCATGCAGTAATTTTGTGATCTTATCAATGGTGGTAGCATCCCAATAATCTCCAACATTTGCGAGCTTAGGTTCTTGTTCTATTCCAATGTTAAATTTATTCATTTTGATCATCTATCCAATGAAAGTTAGTTTGAATCCTGGTCATTCTACGTCTCTCTATCCTTTTGTTTCTGCAATGTTCACATTCCTAGGATCATCATATTCAACAACATTGATATTGTAACAACCTTGCAATTTCTGAAGAGGTGTAGTCCATTCATCCTCTTGTTTCTCCAAAGGAAGGTTAGGCACTTCCTCAAAGATTTTTTGTCTTACAACCTATAAATTTTGATCCACTATAGGATACTGACTCTCAAATAAAAACGTAGTTACAAAGTTATGAGTCATACCATGCCAATCTACAGTAGTGAGGTGCAGTTCTGCTTGTAGATACCAACTGATGGGTGTTGTATCCAAAGTATTAATGAAGTTTCTCACCCACTTTTCTTAAGGGATGTTTCTCCAGGCCTCTTCACAACTTCACACATGGTCCGTCGAGCAGCTTTGACCTATGTATCAAAATTTGCACCCTTCGACTTGGTATGAAAAGAGAACTATCATCAAAGTGCGACATTTCATCCAGTCTACAATTTTATTTTTATGTGTCCCCAACCATCTTGTTGGTGTTTCTTTAAAAGCCTCATCCAGTGCCAACAATCTCTGTTGTATTGGTACAATTTCTTCAAAATGTGATAAGAATGTTTCTAAATGATTTAAACCATAAAATGTGGGTAGATTGTTTACTTCTGTGCCAATCCAGTGAACTTCCCTGGTCAATCTAGCACACCTCCACGTAGAAACTTCATATATTTTGTTCTGCCAATTATCCAATGCTTCTTATGAGTCCGATGAGCATGCATTTTTGCTTCGCCATATTAAATTCCCATCTGTTGTAGGATTAATGTAATCTTGTTGTCTTGCTGTCAATTTATATATATTCTCTAGCTCATATTCATGGTCTTCTTCTATGATGGGTTCTGTGTATCTTCAACCTTCATCAAGATCTAGAGGTGCAATGGCCTTAAGGCCATCACCTTCAAATGTCATTATTCTTTTCTTTAAATCAACAACATTAGAATTGTTGAAAGCGTAATCAATTCCTAACAACACAAGATAAGGACAATTATCATCAACTATCTCAATCACCTCGAAGTCCACAAATGTCCTTACCCTGTCGATGTCCATAGGGACATGCTTCAGTCTCCCAAAGGGGTTGAATGCCTATTTATTAGACATCCTAAGCCTGATACAGGAATAAATTAACTTAGGTTTTCCCATCAGTGCCCAGGTCTGCTTCATCATAACATCAAATTTTGATTCTAAGTCGAGGACCACATAATCTATATCATAATCTTCAATCTGAGCATTAAGGTGTAGTTACTTATTTGTCCTTCACTTTTTGTATACTTGATGTACTTCTCTATTCAGCAAAGGGTCTACCTTCCCTATTTCATACTATCGGATCAAGTGTTTTAGTTCTTGTATGTCTCTTTCATCCTTAATCAAATCAATGAACGTATACAAGAAACTAACAATCTTGCTTACCTCTTTTCCTTCTCTCAGTGATGCAGACTGATCGAATTCCAGGGGCATCCCACATTCTCTCACTTCTGGTTGTGCCTTTGATGAATAATCTTGATCTCCTCCAAATTCTCTTCTTTCTTCTTCAAACGCCTTCTTTTCTTTCCTCGGATCAAACTCTTGTGTCTTCTCTGTAACTCTTCTGACCCCTAATTCTTTTGTAGTCTTTTCTCGAGTCACACTGTCTTCTCTTGTAGAAGCACCTCCTCTAGTGATAACAACAATTCTAGGATCCTCTCCATGAGGTTCTGCTGATATTAATTGTACTTGTGGGTTTCCTCCTCATCCTTCCTGAAGTTTGGCTAACAACACAGGACAATTTTCAATAACATGTTCAAATGAGTTGCAGTAGCTTCAAGTAGTACAAGGGTTTTGACAGTCCCTTTCCAAATGTCCTGGTTGTGCACAGTTATAACAAATGATCTAACCTTGACCTCAAACCATACCTCCACCTCATCCTCTTCCTCTAAATCCACCGCGAGGGTTGAAGTTTCCTCTTCTTGAGGAGTTAAACTATGTAGTATTTCCTTCCCACTGTACTTTTCCTTGAATTCTATATGTGTCTCTTGATATTCCATGCAATAGGTCATAAGCCCTACAATCTTTCTCATAATGCCCCACAGATTTACAGAATGTGCAGTAAAGGCTGGTAGGTGTCTGGACATATTTTTTCATGTAATAACATTCACCAAGGTGATGTCGATTTCTACATACCTTGCACCAAGGTAGAGTAACCTTATTCAAAGTTCTCAGATCTCCTGAAATCAAGTACTCATGAAATAGAGGACAATGCTCCTTGTTGTGGCCCTTTGATTTGCGTCTGATACACCAGATATATTCTCTTTTATCTTTTCCCTTATATTTCTTCATATCTTCGACTTTCAGTGACATGCTAGTTCGATGACTCAAAATTTTACTCATACCTGAGGTGGACTCTCCCATATGGGGTGATTCTAGTTTCATGGCGATCTCTAATGCCTTAGCATGTGAAGCGATATTTTTTTGCATCAGAGAGACTTTGATGTGTGGCAAGAGGGCAACAATGAACCATTATTTATTATGTTCATATGGAATATGAAAACTCAAATGACCTGTGAGGGTCTTAAACCTCTGATCAAACTCCCAAATAGGTTCAACTACTCTCTGCTTGATTTCTTTCATCTCTGTGATGCACTACGACTCTGACTTGGGTTTATTGAATTCAGAAATCAACGCAGTCTTAATGTCATTTAGCAGTTTAGGTTGTACAACTCCTTGGACAAATTTCATGTACCAGCTCAGTGTGCGGTCTCTTAGGGTAGTACTAAACTGATCTCTCTTAACAGATTCGTCAGTGACATTCTTAATACTCCATACAACTTCACATAAGAACCAATGTTGATCAGGATCTTTAGATCCATATCCCCTAAAGGTGGGTAACGTCATCTCATCTTCCATAGATATTCCTAGGTTTCTTGACTAAGTATGCACTGAACAACTTGTATGAGTTCTTTGAATGCTCTGATAACTTAGGTTACTCTGGTTACTTAATGATGCTAAAACAATAGAAGGATTAATATTACTTACTTCAACGGTCGGAGTAGTTCTTGAAGTTTTTGACTCTTCTCGGTGAGGTTCTTCAGTCTTCCCTTCTTCTGCCCTAGTGGAATCTGAATGTTCCTCGTTCACCAACTCTTATTCTTCTCCACTATAGAACCCTTCATATTGTGCCAGTGGCTCGTGACCCTACTCAAATAGGTTCACCAGAGGAACTTCTCTAAATGATCTCCCACTACACATGTATCCAACCTCTGTGTCGTTGTCACTGTCTAAGTTCTTGAACATTAGCTCTTCAGTTTGGCCAATTACTGTATATTCAAGATGTTCTTCTCATGCAATAGCATCTTGATCTGCAACTTCAGAAAATATAAAAATTTTCGTCTAGGTCCCTTAAAGAAATATATCTCTTCTTGGTTATATTATTCTACTTTGTCAATAGAGAACTCGATAATGTACCCTCCAATGGTACTATCAAACTAGTGATCAACTGCTCTTGACATGACGTTATCAACTCTCTTGACCTTCTTTATCATCCAATGTCCAAACCATAGGTGGTCTGATTCTGATTTCAAACTAGGTATCTACTAATCTGGCTAGCCACTGGTATAGCTCCTGATGAATTCCTCCAAAGAAGATCTCATGTATATTAGCAAAGATATATATTCCCAACCAATCCTCTCTACTAATATTAGGTTTCTTTTTCTGAGCTTCAACGAATTCCTTTTCTTGTACTTCTATCCACTTATGAATCTTTGTCTTTGATGGAAACCACCTTGACATTTCCTCAAGAAGATCCTGGTCCCAGCAACAGAACCATTTGTTGGTACAAGGGAAGAACCAAGGTTCAATTATAACAATGCACCAACAAGCCCTAACTGCTGGTCATTTCAGCAACACCTGCGAAGTAGATGCAGTCTCACCTAAAGTAGATATTAGGGGTTGTAGGACACAGGTGTCTATAGCCATAGGAAATGAAAAGTGGACCCAAAACACTAACACACAACAACCCATTTACTCTTTATATCCCTTAAGCCTACTGTATGAACTATATCTCATATCTGATACAATGGTACAATAATAGAATAATGGAAGCAAAAGAACACAACATCAATAACACAAAACAACAAGATATACGTTGTTCACTCTCTCCCTAGGGCTATGTCCATAGAAATTTATTTCTTGATATATTATGTGAAAACATACAGCTTCTATATGCACACTTAGCTTGCATATATCTCTCTCTCTTTCTCTCTCTCCCCTCTCTGTGCACCCAACTATAGGGTTGATCTTCGCACCCAACTAAATATCTTACAACACAGACTCTCTTTCAATAGAATACTTCTCTCTCTCAACAACAATAATCACTCATTACATCATCCACCCATCCTAGGTCATCTTGGCCTTTATTTATACATTACAATGACTCTCAGAAAACCTTAGGCCGAAACCTAGGTGTCAAAATCCTAGGTGTCTAAAACCCTAGGTCAAATTGACCCACATTTTCAGGGCTTCGCCAGCCTGTCTTTCATCCTTTCCCATGAGGTGCTCCAAAGCACTCATTGATGGATTTTTTTTCTTTCTTAGTTGTCCATGATCCATATTCCTTGTTGATCTGTCTTCCTTGGTCTTCTTGTTCAATGAATCTCTTTCTCTTAATTCACTCCTTTTCTTCTTCTTTGGCCACTTTGACCCAATCTCAGTCAATGTGCTTTCTGCACAGTTTGTACTTTACGCTTCTTTCCTTAATCTTCGCTTCCTTCCATAACCTAGGGACAACAATTCCATGCTCATATCCTTGTCACTTTGATGGTTGAACTGTCACAATATGTCATGTTGATGTCATAGATGATGTGGCACTTGAGTAGGCTCTGATGTGGGATTCATCTTCACATCCCAATTTTCATGGCACTATACGAATTCTCACATGTGGCATAATTAGGTGGCTTCCACTTGTCTCTGATGTGGCATATAATGTGGCATATGAGTACCTGTAACTTATTTCCCTGGCATGTCTTCCTCATGGACCCCTTCCATGGGCGTTGGATGAAATGGAATAGATGTGATTGTGATCATCCCTTCATTCTTCTTCGATTTGTATCATCATGGATACAATCATTTAGGTATATCCTTTGATAGATATATGGTGTAGATCTCATTTTAGAGTATGGGCATCAAAGTTTTTTTTCACAGAAAACAAAGTACGACACTCTGACGAATCACTCCAAAACAAAGTCTATCAGAGTCTTTGATGTTGGATTTGAGGTATGGTAGGGGACTCTGATGGGAAACTCTGATGCACATGGGATCCATCCTCAGGGTCCAATTTTTATCTCTCTATGAGTCGTCTATATTGTAAAGCTTCACCCAAATCTATTCTCTACCATCGATTTGTTCTTCAATATAAATTTTCCAAAATCCAACTACGATGGATTTTGACAGTTTTTTGGATCATATAGAAACACAAACATCGATTTGGGCCTTATTCCATGACTTTGTTCCACCTCTAGTTCGACTCTGCAATCTCATGTTTTTCTAGGCCATACTCTTGCAATTGGCCACATCCTTGACATCAAAGACAATATGTTTAATAACTAAAAAAAAACCATTCACTCTCATGAATGGATACTTATATAATATATGAAGCGATGATATTTTAAGAAGATGTTCCTTGGAACATGAAATAGAAGACATACCAAAATTACACAGAGATTTTCCAGAAAAGTGAAGAAATGTGACAAATTCCATAGGATGGGTTGACCTCTTTGGAAAAATAAAATGAACCTACACTTGGTAAACCCTAGTTTTCCATTTGAAATATGCATTATTGACTTTGTGGGTCCATTCCCAAAGAGATCCAAGTGAACAAACCTCAATTATATCATTACTGTAGTAAAATACCTAACAAAATGGGTGGAAGCGGAACTAGTTGAGTCTTGTACAAAATAAATAGTAGTTAAATTTATATATGAGAACATAGTAATAATATTTGGATGCCCCCTAGATTTAATCAACAATCAGAGAACAAACTTCGTCAGTGGGACTATCCATATCTTACTTAAACATTTCATGATCAACCATAGGAAAACAATGACATATCATCCAAAAGATAATGGTGTAGTCGACTCCTTCAACAAAACCCTTCACAAGGGCTTAAGAAATATTTGCAGGATCGACAAGGATGATTGAAGTGATAAGGTTCATATAGTATTGCAGGCATATATGATTGTTTACAAAAGGTTGACTTGTCAAAGTCCATTCAAAATTTTTTATGGTCAGGAAGCTATAAATCTATTACACTTATAGGAAAATGAATAAAGGGTTGTAGTTTTCCTAAGGTATGACCATAGTTTAAATGAAAACAACACCTATATCAATTCAACAAACTAGAGGAATAAATAATGCTATCTTTGCAGCATCAAGAAGTTGAAAAAAAAAATCCTAGCATGATCGAAACTTAAAGAAGAAATAAATAAAAACAAGAGATTTTCTATTGATGTACAACAATATTATTAAATGAAAACCATGAAAACTCAAAACTTCTTGGTTAGGACCCTATGTTGTCGAAGATATTTGACCAACCAAAGCAATCTAACTAAGAGCACCCATTTCAAAAAGTGGTTAATGGGGACCAGCTAAAAAAGTACAATACATAAAATAACATAATACCTACTAGTGAAAACCTCGTTGGGGGCTCCAGCAAGTCCCAACTAGGTCAAAAATTACTTTTGGCATCCTAGGTCGAGTTGAAAAAAAAAGGTAATAAATAAAAATATACAATAAATAAAGAAATGGAAAAAGAAAATAAAATAAAAAGAAGTGTTTGATAGGCATTTTGGATAAGTTTTAGTTATGTTTTGAGATACGTGCTAGAATAAGTAAAAGAATAAAAGGCGGTTAGAAGATGGACTAGAGTGTGTGATGGGAGTGGACTTTAAGGAGTCGAAGCACGTGATAGGAGGAACTGCGACGAAGTGACACGTAAAAGGTGGAAAGTAGTTAGGATTTTGAGACATTGTTTCCACATTGTAATGAGCATAGCCCTATTTTGATGTATAAATATGTAAAGGGTCGGGGTAGATATGAGTACGAAGAATGAGAGGCTATGGTGCATTGTGCATGAAATGATTTTTTGGCTAATTGTTCAAACGTTATCACTGAGGTTTCCAAGAGTAGGCTCACACTGCAATAGAATGACTAGGTAGGTTTGGGTAATGTTATTGTTGCATGTTTTGTAGTACAATGACTAGCTGTAAGAAGATTATTAATGACTAATATAAGAATCCATTCATTGTGGACATAGCCCAATTTGGGTGAACCATGTTAAACCTTTGTGTCAATATGTGTTTTTTTTGCATGTTATGATGTTTAATGTTATAATTTGTGGAATGATCATGAATGTGTTATCCATATATGATGTTATAGTGTTGTGCACTAAAGTAACTGGTGAATGAATGTATGTCAAGTAAAAGTAATTTCATACATAGGGTATGTCACATGATAAGTAACTATTAATTAATGGAAACTATGCACATGTGTATATGGTTAGTAAAGAACATGTTGAATTCCTCACTTCCCCTCATCACTACTGAACCTTGGTTCCTGTATCCCCTATAGATGCCTCCTGTGAGACGTCACTTGCTTGTAGGTGATGTTGAAAGGGTTGGTGTCTAAAGATTTTGTTGGTGTATTGATGATTAACCTTGGGTCTACCCATTGTGTTCCAACAAATTTTTTTGTTTCCAAGACTAGGAAATGTAATTAATGGTAATGTTTTGGAGGCCGAATAAGGAAGAGATCTGAAAATGGCTAGAGAGGAAGAAATGATAATTTTCTAGAGAACAAAATAGCAACCCACAACTCAATGACAAATAATGGTTGCAAAGGTATGTGTTCATAGATCTTCATGAAATTTTCTTTGGTGAATTTTTGATAATTTTGACTGAATGGTTAGAAAGGATAGTGATCCAGGTGGATATCAGTGGCCACCCATCTTTTCCAACTGGCTCAAAATAGTTTTCTGACAATTTTGGTAATTTACTATTTTTAGTAGTTTTTTATGTCCTGAAATTCTAGAGCCGTTTTGAGGCCCTAAACGACATTTTTTGGGAAAACAGGGAGCAACGTGATTTGAAATTTGATGTTGCTCACACAAAATTTCTAGTCCTCAGATAGATAATTCTAACGGTGTATTGAGCGCCCCAAACAGAGATCGTATGAAAAAGTTATGCCACTGGGAAGTTGACGTATCAACTACCCCCATCAGGGCCCGCAAACCTTTTGGATTTTCATCTTCCGGGGTTAGGGTTTTGGATTTTACTTATGTTAAAAAGGCCCTTAGAGCCTCATTTTAATAATTATCTTATTTCAAATGAGCATAGTCATCACATCTCTTCTCATAGATAAGCCGCCACCATTCCAACAAGCTTGTTTTCCGCTGCATTTTACAGTTTCAACTTATTTCCTTATTGAATAGAAAACCAGTTTTATTGCATCTCTGTTATTTTGTGTTAAGCATATGTTAATAATTTGTAGTCATTTCATTCTTCTAGTGGAGAATGTTGGGAGATATTAAGTTGAAGCTCCGAAAAAATAGACTCCTGACTTTCTCAGACAATCGAATATGATAAGTAATAAAGTTTCTCGTGCAGTCGATTTTTGGTTGAATAATGTACTGGGGGGTTTCATTACAAAGCTTGTAATAGATTGTACCCAGTATTATAGTGTCACAGAGAGGGAATTTTTCAAGGGTCTACGCGAAATCTATTTGAGTGCACTATCTACTTCGATAAAAATGTTATTGTGTGAAAAGAAAGTTATGAAGATGGAATCTAATTGCTAAGCACCTTAACACACATATGGGGACTAGAAGATCACCAAAGGATATTTTGAAAGTGGAAAAGAATTAATAAGGATAGGATGGGATGAGGATTTAGAGAGAGGAAAACACTAACTCAAATAGATATATTTGAGTATTGCATTGTGGGAAAAGGTTTAGGTATAGTAAGAAGAGGAATGTGGTTGAGAGGGAAGAGAAACATAGAGTGTTTGAGAAAAGAGATCCCTACACAATACTTTAGATAACACCATACTAAGAAAGGAAAGAGAAAGAAAAGGATCCTTAGGCTAGTCTAGTAGAAGAAGGAAGTCCATCAAATATTGGAATTTGTGTTGAACCCGTGACCCCCTGTGCATCGCCAAGATCTGAAGTAGAAACCAAAATTTTGTCAAGAGAAATTGTAGTTAGTCGAGGAGGTTAGGATAGTATTCAGAATAGTGGAAGTATCATAGCGAACCAGAGTCATTCAGTATCACTAAAGTTAAGTAATACACAAAATAAAATGGCATGGATAAATCATACACTAAGAATTCTTTAATTTTAGGGAGTGGGGTCATAGGACCTAGAGAATAATTTGTTTGTATGCGACATGATATGGACTCGAAAGAATGTCCAAGATGAAGCAATGACTATTTCACAACCATCCAAGATATTCATCGGTCATGAAATGTTATGTACAATAAGTATCAAAATACTACATCGACATGACAATCATGGACATCAACAAAGATTGTTAAAGGAATTTTGGAAGCCAAAATATGTGATCAGAATCTGGACCAGGGGTCAAAAATATGCTCAAAATTCAAATTGCTTGGAATGCGACGAAAATGGTGCCATTGCATCCATATCGTTCTCTTGATTCCGGCGGTATATTTACTTTCGCAAATGGAGTCCGTATGGAGAAGTTATCGCGATCTGTTCGTCGAGCCAAACAGGGAAAAAAAGAGGATGCTGACTGGGCAGGTCGTACAACTGACGTGGCAGAGGCCGTACAGCTGACGTGGCAGACAGATGACGTGTCGTGTTTTCATTGGTCGATTTTGGGGCAAGTATTATGGTGACACGTGGCAGGCATTTAATGGTTGACAGTGGGCGAGTAAGGTTGTGACACGTGGCTTCTAGTTGAGCGAATATTAGGGTGCCACGTGGCCCAATGAAGGGATTCCATGTGGCACCCATTGATTGGCTAATGGATTTTTGGTCATTTAAAATTTCTTGGAGGCTGTGGGGGTTGACCCCCAGACCTCCCCACCAGTAAGCGTTTTAACAAAGTGCGTCGTGCCATTAGGCCACGCGTTAGTTCTTATATATGAAATGGAAAATAATATATTTAAATTTACAAAATGGTATAACCAGTGGGGGGTCAGGCCAGGGCTTAGCCCCAGCCCGAGGTTTTATCGTGCCACCATATGTCCATACCCCAACTGTTTGGCGCGCGGACATTTGTTTCACCATATAACATTGCATCGTATATTAATATTTGCGCGGGAGTCGTATGTCAAATGGGGGCCCGAGCCCACGGTTGTATTAACCATTATATATGACCATAATTAAATGTTATGGCATGGGGTTTGTTTTAAAAAAAATTGGTGCAACCATTATAACAAGCCACGGTCACACGCATGTTACATGCGACCTTACCCCCATACACAATGGCGCACGGAAGTTTGGTTCCCAAATGGGTTTTAGCCCGTGGGTTTATTGGTTTCACATGTGATCACACAGAGTGCACGCGGATTTAGGTTTGGGTGTTAGTTTTGGGTCAAACGCACCTGCCACTTGTCACATGCAGGTTAAACCTGACAACTTAGCCCTTTTTATGCGCGGGGAACTTGGCCACATGGCCCCATGCGCCCAACACCTCCGTCCTCGGGGGCTTGATTCCCGTTAACTGTTTGACATATTGGCACCAATTGTGGGATGCGTGTGGGTGCTGGGTTTAGGACGGAAAAACGCTCGGAGCTAGGTTCAGTTTTCACACAGGTGCAGAATGGCGAACGAGTAACAAAGCTTGAAGGGGGAAAATGGCAGAATGCATAACTTTTGGAGTTTTTGGCCAAATGAGGTGCCGAAAAATCCCAGGTAGGGATTTTTGGACATTATGAGTCCATTGGCATAGCTTTCATAGGCATTGGAAGACTTATAATGCATTTTTTAGACCATTGAAGCTTGAGGAAGCTCCAGGAAGCTTGAAGCCCTCATTGTTTGAGGCATTGCTCAGATGAGCACATATCCATTTTCTGAGATTAAATAGTCATTATTGACTGTTTATTATGCTCTGAACACATTGGGATAGTTTTTAGATCCATTGGAGGACTTTTACAGGTGTTTTTGCCCCATTGAAGCTCAGGGAAGCTTGGAGGTCACATGTAGAAGAGGTCATTGTTGGATGAGACAAGATCCATTTTCAGAGTTTTAACAGTCATTTTTGGGGTTTTTATGTATTCTGAATCCAATGGTACAGTTTGTAAATCCATTGGAGTTGAGTAGCATCTTGTAAAGAGCATTTGAAAAACTAATCCCAAAGAGCCAAGTCCATTGAAGGAGGCTCAAGGAGATGTAACCCAGAGAGGGGTGAACTCCTTTATCATCTTGCTATTGTTGTGAGTTTGTTGTGTTATTTGTTGCACTTTATATTGTTGTGTATTGGTTTATAACACCTAATTAACCTTTTAAAAATACATTTTCTCACACATGAACATTGGTTTGAAGAAGCAAGAACTTAGCACATAAACGAGCTTGCATATTTAAACACATGAAGCAAGGTCCTGTTAAGGTTTATTTTATTGAGGTAGAGGGTGCTTGCATAGCATAACAAGTCAGCCTTCTATTTTCAGATCAGGTGGTATCAGAGCATAGTTTATTTTGCTCATGTATTTTCCAATGATAGCTTGAGTTTTAG
>JZKD02S1863356.1:527079-551654 GCA_000966675.3 Picea glauca | reverse complement strand
TTATATATAGATGAACAGAATGATCACATACACTGAGATTGATTTTAACAATGTAATAAAACCTTCTTTACAAACTTGAACTCTCCAATATATCTTTTACAAAACATAGATGTATCTCTGCGCATGCTCCTGGAATTAGATTCCGAGCTTTCCCCTCCTTGATCTACATTCGAGCTTCCTCGATTTCTGTGAGCTAACCTATCGAAACTTCACCAGATTAAACTAGGTTCAGCTAAATTAAACTAGGTTCAGATACCTATTCAAAATACTAAAGACTGTATTTATTTACAATGGATTTTTGTTTCCAGATCCTATGATGAAGGAGTAGAGTCCTTCATAAAATCAACTGACCCCTACGAGTCATCAGTGACTCACTAACCATTAACAAACCCTATCTTTATATTTTACAAGTGGAAAGGATCTAGAATCCTTGTCCATTATCCAAAATAACAATTTACACAAGTGTGAGACCTTAGGTCTCCTTTGATTCACTCAACTTTGATGAAGTCATGGGTGACTTCATTTTCATGAGCCTATGCTCCTGCATCATGTGGAACCCATAAGAAAATAAACTTATAACATGTATAATATAACTGTGCGCGTGGATGATTATGTCAATCCCGCTGCATTTGTTACTCTTAATAGGAGAAGCATTAACTTCTATGCATCATATTAGAGGAAGGACTTGAACATTGGTAGCACAAGTTGCACGAAGTATCGACCAAAATATATTATTGCATTACTTGCTCTTTGCACTAGATTGGAATAGACATACATGGTACACTGATATTTGATGGATTAGCTGAGGTAAGATACTTTGTAAAATAATTTGAGTTGAAGATACTCGAACAACAAATATTTTTGGCATTATATGTTGCACTGAGAGAAACCCTAGCAAAATGGTGGGATATACAGAAGGAAGGAATAGAGGATTAGAAACACTGTAAAAGGTCGATGCAGATCATATTTAGAATAGAATAAATTATGCACAAGTATATAGGGATGAGAAGTATGATGGATCATGTTGCACAATGCATGAAAATGTGGATACATATCAAAGAATATTATTTAAATGGTAAGTGAGGTGACAAAGTCAAGGAGTAATATTTAAATGATAAAGTAATGGAGAACTTTCTATTTATGGAAAGTGGTTAAACCTAAAATGAGAAAAATAGGTTAAGTAACCTAGAAATGGGTTAAGTTACCTAGAAGATGAAGAGTATAAATAAGAGGCAAGGGTCTCTTGTGAAATGTAAATTTTGGGATAACATCTTGTGTATATTTGGTGAGCATCTTGTGTGGATCTCTTGACCATACTTGAAGATCTATTCTGAGAGAGAGAGAGAGAGAATGGAGGATATCATGAATGCATCAAAGTTTCAGCATTTCTAAGATATTGATGAAAAATGTTTCAGAGTTTCAAAAGCCCTAGTTTCTGAGGTATACATAGGTTGTAATGGGCGAGGACACATACATACATGGGCTGTATGAAGACAGGGCGTGTACAATGGATGAAGTCATGGAAATTGGAGTTTGAGCTAATGATTGGTTGTTGAATACTTAAGAAGGTTCCATATCTACAGTCTATGGGCTCAAATATGCCACTGAGACTCTGGTATGCTTACATTGTTATCTTGATGGATACTATTGGTTGTTGTGTGGGGAATGTCTAGGGCATTCTTGGTGTGTTATTGTGATGTGGTTTGTGTTGGATTATAGAGTGAGGAAAACTCTTATGATTCAATGCTAATATGATTTCTATAGTGTGATTATTTCTTATACATGTTTGAGTAGAATTCATATTGTAGGGCTGAGAAGCATGGGTTAATTATTGGAGATCTTGGATGTGTTGTGACTGGTTATGAGTCATATTGGATAGTGAGAAATAGAAGATAATGATGAATTGATTGCAAAGGATCTAAGTTGATTATGAAGATAAAACCCTAAGTAACTTAGAAGGCATACACAGGCTGTAATGAAAACTAACCATGTACATACACGGGTTGTAGTGAGACAGGGCGTGTACACACATGGGTTGCGCTACTGACAAGTTGCGTACCTATGACAGATTGATATATGTGGAGATTGTTGCCTCATCTCAGTTGGTCCTGAGGATGTAAGATTAGTCTTGCATATATATATGATGATCTTATAGAGTTGTACTTTATTCAGTTGTTGTTGAAAAACCCCAAGGATTGTAGTCCGTAATAAAAATAAAATTGTACATACATCTTGTGTTCTTTCTGTTCCTTGTGGAGATGATTTGTTGATGCTATATTGTTGATATATGTTCACATATAACTGGTTATAGATGACAACAATGAGTAATGAGTAAATGGTTAATTTTAACTAATGAGTTTTGTGCAAGAGGAAAGTTTTAGGAAAAAGATATCCACACTCACTCACCCGCCCCTCTAAGTATGGTCAGTGTGTCCAACAATTGGTATCAAAGTGGGCCTTCACTATAAGCCTTAAAAATCTTGGAGGATATCTATAGACACAAAAATGGATGATGACGTTCCAATCCTTAATGAGGAAAACTATTCTACTTGGAGAATAGAGATGAGAGTACATTTGAAGGAAATGGGAGGGGCTATTTGGAAGGAAGCCATTGGTGGATCAGTTTCATTAAAGAACAAGTCAAATTTTTTAGCTCAAAATGAAGGAAATAAGAATGATGCATTGGCTCTCAAGACCATTCTTAGTGGACTCTCAAGCCATATCAAAGATAGCATGGGACAATGCACTTCCTCCAAGGATATATGGCTAAAGCTAGAGGAGACATATCAAAACAAGAAATAAGATGTTGAAGACCACTCCATCAAGATCATTAAAGGTAAAGAATCTCCAAAAACTCTTGAATGCATTATTTCTAAATGTGATCTTGAAAACATTTCAAATGAAGACAAAGAATCAAGTGATGATGTAAGAACAAATGAAGACATTTCAAATTAAAGCAAAGAATCATCTGATGATGTTGGCAAAAAGGAAGATCTTGAAGGTATTTCAAATGAAAATAAAGAATCTTCGAAGACTCTTTATTGCAATGATTCAAAATGTGATGATGTTGAATTTTTCTATACAAGTGAAGAAGAAAATATAGAAATAGTTTGTGTAGAGTTTGATGGTAGTCATCCCATGGAAATAATAGAATAAGGACTATTAGAAATTAAAAGGAAAGTTGAAGAGGGTCTATATGAATATAGAAATAATCATTATTATATACACTATATCTATCTTTCAAATAACACTAAGAAGCTTCTTAGGAGAAGTCAAAGGCACATATTGAAGTTAAAGGGAATGCTAAAAGAACAAGAAGAGAGTAATAAGACTCAATTAGGAGAAAAGGAAGAAGAGATCACAAGACTAAAGAATGAAACAGAAGATATGAAGGTAGATGATGAGATTAGCAAAAGTTTTGAAACCATTTTCCATATCAAGACTGAAATTGAAGAAGCGAAAAGGGTAGAGGAACTATTGAAGAATCAAATTAATGAAAAGGAAGAGTCATGGCATAAGTTAGAAACTAAAGTTGTTGATGTTAGAAATAAAGTAGAGAAGTCAAACGAATTCTTGAATAGGTCACTAATATTGAATGAGATCTTGGAAAATCAAAGATCACCAAATGATAAATTAGGTCTTGGATACGAATGAGATACACATGTTGAAGCAAGCACCTCAAAGATGCATGAAGTAAAGGATGAAAAAAAGGTTGCAATTCAACCATACAAAGGAAAGGAAATTTTCAAAAGAACTAAGAAAGAAATACATCAAGAAGCTACCTTTACACCTCAAAGAAAATGGACACCAAAGCAAAGGTATGAAAGTGTTTTTCATGGTCAATGTTATTGATGTAATGAATATGGTCACAAAGAATTGGAATGTAGATCTTATGCAAGGAGAAATGAAAGAAGATTTAATAACAACATAAGGTTTTGGAGATGTGATCAAGTAGGACATATTGTTGTTCACTGTAACACCATGAGATGCTACAGTTTCAGTGGATTTGGCCACAATTCCCAGAAGTGTTGGAACACAAGAAGAAAGTCCATGATAAGGAATTCACATAGCATGACTAGAAGAAGGAATGAAGTAAGAAAGGGAGAGATCTTTGAAAATATGGAATCTCAGAGATGAAGTTCTGAGAAGCAGGGTCACCTTCAGAAGTGGGTGAGGAAGACTGAGAAACCAGAGAAAAATGGAAGCCCTAAGGGAGACTCAAGTGTGTCATCTACTAAACCATACCTTGGTGACAATGGTAACAATCACATACATACGCAGGTTGACCTTGAATTGGTCACATAAATATGTGAGTTGTCTATTTAGAAGGCCTCATATATGTGGCAAAGCCTTGGGAAAAAGACAATGCACATGGGTTGAATCTTGATGTGATGGTATAACACTCTATTGTAGGGTCTGACATTATTTGTTGCAGGTTCTGACACTGTTTGCTATAGATTTTCATGATTCTACATTGGATTATGTAAGGTGATGATAAAAATAATGAAACTCCATCTTGGATGCATGGCACTAACCCACAAGTATGGATTGAGGAATTGTTTGTTGAAGAACAATGTTGGTTATGACAATGAAGTTATGGAACCTTGGTTATGTGATATCTCTTGATGATGCTAGATAGAGATGTCATTGATCTATTGAAGCATACTGCTAGTACATGTGTTCTTGGATGCTTATTATTTGTTGTAGTGAATGGAGGATTGATGTTGATCTGTTGGTGTACATGGCTGCTACATATTTTTAGTTTCATTGATCTATCTTATGATGTATTGTTGGAAGATTATTGGTTGGAAAAATTGATGCATGCATTTGGCATATGGATGGGATACATATTGGGACATGCATTTGGTGAGTTGATGAGGTGATTATGTTGTACATTATTGATGAGTCATAGTTTGATCTATAGTTGATGTATGATTGGTACATTTCTAGTACATTGGTAGGGGAACCTACTAGCAGTATGATTGGCACATATTTTATCGAGGATTTGTCATACATGTATGAGGATTCATCATGTTGTGGTATTGTTACATGGTTGATGTACTTGCTTGGCAGAAGTGGTAATACATTTTATTGTACATGTTTGGTACACTTATAGATAGAATATGCTTGATGATAGTACATCGTTGGTATTAATTCATTAGCAAAACAATTGGTATTTGTTTGATATACATGGTTATGTCAATTGGTTCATGATGGAGACATATCATGAGTGATATGGCACTTGTTTGGAATATTGGTAGATGCACATGGTTGGCATATTAGTAGATACACATGGTTGGCATATTGGTAGATGCACATGTTGGCATATGGTTGATACATTCCATTGATGAGATCTTATGGCACATTGTATGGTGTTGATTTACATGGTTGATGTACATAGGTGTTGAGCATGATGGGCACACAATTGGTACATGATGTACTTGGGTGATGTTATACTCATGATTCTTTATTTTATTGTTGACATATATTTTATTTCATGATGGTTGGTATGGCATGAGTCTGATGCATGAACAGGTCCAAGGATCATCATATGGTAGAATATTGCTCATCTTCCAAAGAAGATAGGGGGAGACATATCCATAGGGGGAGTCATAGTTCTTCCCATGGTTCTAGGGGGAGAAAATATCCATATACTTGAATAAAGAGCACAGAGGCATAGTTTCAAGGGGAGTATGAGCGATGTATCTTCAGCTTTACATCAGAGTGATATCCCTTGTTCAAAAGGGGAGATATTATTTAGAGGAATATCAAAGGCATTCAGACAGGGGGAGAAGCCCTAAGGAGAGTTCAAGTAGGGGGATAATCCCCAAGAAGAGTGTTGTATCCTTTTCTCCACTTGAATGAGAAAAAGAGGGAAACTTGCAAGTCCAGTTGGGTCAGCTGAATAGGACAAAAGTTAGTGTATGAATCAATTGACTCAATCATATGAAATAAATAAAAAACTAAGCTAATAACAACTAAAGAATTAAGACTAAAATGCATAAGGAAATTAGAACCAAAATCAATCAAACAATTGACCAATATTCATGCCACCAATGGAGATATTATATTAGTGGGAAAACACCAAATAAAAAGGGGGACTTATGGATCCCCTCTTCCTCCAAGGGAGGGCTCTTGAGTCCCCTATGTGAGAGCTCTTCTTACAAATGGAAAGCAAGAAAGGAAATGGTGAAGAAATCCAAGATTACTTGCTCAAGAGGTTAGGTGAATAGATTAATGAGATGATGCTAGTATGCTCCAAGAAGGAATAAGGTTCCTTATAGGAGCATAGAGGCAACATAAAAATACAATGAGATTCTTGAATTCATAGTTCACCCATGTCCTCTTTTTATAGAAAATATTTGAGGCATTATTCAACCGGTCTTTAGTGTGAACAAGGGGCCCTTTAGGGAACCCTTAGGTCTTTGAACAACCCCCCACTTAGATTCAGCTCAAATTTGAGGGTAAAATCGGCTTGTGAGCTGAAAGAAAATCCACTTGAGGGGATTCAAATGGATATTGTACTAACAACATCATTGAAAGACAACTTGTAAGTCATATAGATGTTGAGTTCATTTCTTGGATCAAGCAGTGAGGTCGTCCAAGTAAGCGAGGATAATGCAAGTGAGATCATGGAAAACGTAAGGCATGTCTTGTTAATGTTCCACCCACATTGTAATGTTCTTGACTTGGCTAGTCTAGGAAACATTGCTAATGTGTGTGTAGGATAAAAGGTTTACAACATATAAATGATCATACAAATAATAAACACGACAAAGGACTGCAAAGTTTGTATTATGATATTTCTGTGGATTACAAAATGGCTGAATGTGGCTGAATAAACTAACAATACTCGACTAGATCAACAAACAAAGGATCTTAGTCAGAATACAAATAAGCAAACAGCTAAATAAAATAACAACACTCGAATAGATCAAAAGACAAAAGGATCTTAGCCGGAATAAAAATAAGTAACTTAAAAGATAATACCCAAAATATAGGAGCACTGTGGAATCAATGAAGAATAATGGAAGACCTGGAAGATCTTCCCCGTGACTAGGGTGTGTCTTTCAACACCGAAATCAACCAACTGGTGTCTTCCTCCTAGAATACACTAAACTATCTCTTCTGAGATGCGCCTCTTCTCCTCAATGACAAGTCATAATCTACATAATGATGAATTAGGTCACTGACCCTTCCTTTATATCTTTCCAAAACCCTAAATCATGCTAAAAACCTAATTCAATGTTGATATCCAAAACCCTAAATCATGTTGAAACCCTAATTCATTGATGTCTTCCAAAACCCTAAATCACTGCTGAAATCTTAATTCACCGTTGACTTCTATTTTTAGCTCATAATGACTTAAAAGCGATTTTAACACTTTTTAGCTCAATGTCACTTTCCAAATATAACACCTGTGGCTGGACTGACCTCTAGTAACCTTGTTTACCCCTCTTTGGCCCTGGCTATAGTCTAATGGGGCAGTTTATACCATTAAGCCTCCTCTCTGGAGCTCCTATTTGGAAAGGGACATTACAGTCCTCCCTTCCCAAAATTGCTTGTCCTCAAGAAATACCAGTCCAGGGTGCTGCAACACCTGTTCGCTCTCCCAAGTAGCGTCCTCTACTGGAAGCCCTATCCATCTGATCAATCACTCTCTGATGACCCTGCTCCTTATTATTCGCTCCCAGAACTCCAAAACCTCCTCTGGAACTAACTCCAACTGTCCCTCCTCATCCAACAAGGGAAGCTCCTCTGATGTGCTAATGAATTTTCCCACTGCCTTTTTGAGGCAAGACACATGGAACACATTATGAATCTTGCTCCCCTCTGGAAGCTCTAACTTGTAAGTAACCTCGCCTACTCGGCGCAT
Organism: Picea glauca; assembly: GCA_000966675.3. NCBI lineage: Eukaryota > Viridiplantae > Streptophyta > Pinopsida > Pinales > Pinaceae > Picea > Picea glauca. Next base: position 543,778 of record JZKD02S1863356.1, on the reverse strand, counting down.
GATCCTGTAAGGACCATAAAATATGGGTTTGAGCTTCTTGACCCCACTCTTCTTCAGAGATGACTATCTGTAGGGTTGGAGTCTCAAGAAAACCAAATCTCCAACCTCAAAGTTGCGCTCTATCCTATGCCTGTTCACACTTATCTTCTATTAGTTTTGTATTATCTGCAAGTTCTCTTTCAATAAATTGAGGATCTCTTGACTCTCTATGATCCAATCCTTGGCCTTGGGAGCTCTGCTCTCCCCAAAGACCAAGTCTACCAAAGTGGGAGCATCATATCTGTACAATTCTCAGAAGGGTGTTATACCAATGGACATGTGAAAGGTGGTGTTGGAGCAATGTTCTCCTAATTGTAACCACTTTACCCACATTCTCTGTTTTCCTCCTACATAGTTCCTCAAATACGCTTCAACCCAATTGTTCACAATCTCGGTCTACCCATATGTCTAAGGGTGATAGCTAGTGCTAGGTTTCAACTCTGTCCCCACCAACTGAAATAACTCTCTCCAAAATGTCCCTATGAACCGACTATGCCTGTCACTGATGATGTTCTTCGACAACCCATGAAGTTTGAAGACCTCCCTGAAGAAAAGCTCGGCTACTTGAACTACGCTGTACTTTGTCAGTATGCCATAGAAGTGAGCAAACTTGGTCAATCTATAGACCACTACATAGATACAGTCCCTACCCTGGGCCTTGGGTAGACCGGTGATGAAGTCCATAGATATACTCTCCCATTTCTTCTCTGGAATGGGGAGTGGCTAAAGTAGCCCTGCTAGAAGAGCATGCTTTGACTTGTTCTGCTGGCAAGTCACACACTCACTGAAATGTCTCATAACATCCTGTTTGTGGCCCTTCCATGAGAACCTCTCTCTGATCTGTCTGTAAGTTTTGAAAAACCCCTGATGGCATGCTAGAGGTGAATCATGAATTACATTAAGGATATTCTTCTTCAGCCCTGAATTTGGCACCAAGTAGACTCTATTCTTGTAAAATATGACATCGTCAATGACCCTATACCAATCATCCTGTATCTACCCATCCATCACCTCACAAGCGAACTTGTTCTTGGAATATTCCACTAACAAGTGGGATTTCCAATATGTTGAAATCTCCATCAAAGAACATGTCATAGGTCTCCTCAATAGTGCATCAACCACAATGTTCTTCTTCCACTTGACATACTCTATGTCAAAGTTGAATGCCTATACCTTCGTCACCCATTTCTGTTGGCGCTCACTGAGGTCCTTCTTCTCAAGGAAATACTTCAAACTATTGTAATCGGTCTTGACCATGAATTTGCTGCCCACCAAATATTGTCTGAACTTGGTCAAGGCATGCATGATTTCCAACATTTCATTTTCATAAATGGAGTACAACTTCTCAGGTTGACTAATATTTCAGATCTTGAATACAATGGGGTGTCCTCCCTGCATCAAAACTGCCCAGATCCCTTCACTGGATGCGTCACACTCTAGTACAAATGGCAAGGTGAAGTCTTGTAGTTCCAACACTAGACAAGTGCCCATGGCTTCATTCATGTGATCAAAGGCTTCTTGTGATTTCTTGGTCCATATGAAGGCCCCATGATTGGTAAGATCTGTCAGTGGTGCTTCAAGCTGAGAAAAACCCTGGACGAACCTCCTGTAATAGTTGCACAGCCCGAAGAAGATCCTCAATTATTTCACATTCTTGGGCGTCGACCAATCTAGAATGGCCCTTATCTTCTCTTGGTGCACCTAAACCCCATATGCACTGATGATGTGGCTTAAGCAAAGAAAATCTGTCATATCGAACTCACACTTAGACTCTTTGGCATATAATGACTATGATTCCATGATGCTCAATACCTCATCCAGGTGCCTCATATTTTGTTTCCATGAACAAATATAGATCAAGATGTCATCGAAGAAAACCAAGACTGAATTGATCCTTGAATATATGGTTCATGCAAGATTGGAATCTAGCGGGTGCATTGGTTAGCCCAAATGGCATAACTAGGAACTTGAAGTGTTCAAAATGAAATCAAAATGTCGTCTTCTCTATGTCCTCCTCTCGGATGTTGATATGATGATATCCAGAGCATAGATCCATTTTTGAGAAGAAAACTGCCCCATGCAGTTCATCCATCAACTCGTCAATGTGTGGGATAGGTTATCGGTTCTTGATGGTTTTCTTGTTCAAGGCTCGGTAATCAATGCACATCCTCATGGTGCCATCCTTCTTTAGAACTAAGACAACTGAAAAAGTGAATGGGTTGTTGCTCGGTCTGATGTGTCCCATCGCCAACAATTCCTTGATTGCCTTCTCTATCTGATCCTTGAACCTCCTAGGTAGGGATGATTTTAAGGATGGAAAATTATTTTAAAATATAGAAAACTTGGTGAATCTTACCAATCCTTCATATGCCAACTATAAATGTTTGGTGATATTTTTGTAAAAATATTCAAATTTCTAAGGATTTTATACATTTTTTATAAATTTTTGGTGATTCTTAAGGTAAAATAATTTTATCCTATAGAATTTGGGCGAATCATTTTTTAAATAGAAAAATGTGTCTCTCACTATGTAGTTTCCTAACTTCATCTCTAAGTTTGGAACTTTGTCTAGACACTCCACTATGTGGCCATCTGCTACCGCAACATCAAACCCCTCAAACTCCTCTATCTGAAATGATTGTCTCGATACTAGTGAAGCATCGATGAAGTTGTGGGTGGCCCCACCATATATCAGGGCGATTGTTTGTTGCCCCTGAATAATCCCTCTGATATGGAGGGTATCATACTTGGGAACACTAGAAAGGGTCTCTATGAATTCTCCCTTTACTGGTTTCCTCTTGTTAGTCTTCTCTGGCAGTTGTGGGACTACTGGAGGATGGGCTTCTGCTGGTGTCGGTGGTCTACGAGGAGGATGCTCCTTTGCTGGTGTTGACTCCTCCTCCGAACTAGTGGATCCATTGTCCTTCTCCTCCTCTTCATTTTCCACGTTGTCTGCTACTATCTCAATATAATGAATCTCTCCCTTTCCCATGCACCTATGGCCTGGAACCCAAGGATCTCTTTAGCTAAAGAAAATATTCTTCCTCATATGCTCTCACCTAGTCTCAACATCCAACTTCTCCTTTCCCTTCAATTCTCTATGGAATTACTTCCTGTCTCAATCCCTCTGGGGCACAAATGGTTTGGAGAAAGTTTTAGTCTTTGGCACTGTGTCTTCCAGATATAGAGTGCGAAGGATGGCATCGTACGAAGTGGGAGTCCTGTATGCCTTCACCCATCCTCTCAAAGGATCTGTGAGTCCTTCTGTGAATAGCATGATCAACCTAGGATCTGATATATCTGTCACTGCCATGGCTACCCGTTGAAACTCTGTGATGAACACCTCTATTGTGCCAATTTGTCTCAACTGGGCTAGATCCCTGAAGTGTATCTCAGGATCCTTCCTTTCAATCCTATCCATGAGCCTATCTGTAAACTCCCTATAGGAGGTGATGCGACTGTGACTCAATGTCACCAGTCCATGATACCACCACTCGTGTGCCTCACCCTCCAAGTGTAAGGTCACGAAACTGATGGCCTCTGTCTCAATCATTTGGTTGAGCTTGTAATACATGTCTAGCTTCTGTACCCAAGCTCTGGCGATGTATTTGGACAATCCATTGAAAGAAGGGATGGTGAGTTTCCCAACTTTTTGGATGAAATCGAGGTTATGCCCCTACTGTTGTTGTGGTCCTCCCCTCTGCGGATCTCTCAGGTAGTTCCTGAGTCTGAGTCCACAGTACTTGACTAAGTTCATGTCCTGATGGAAGTGATGACCCAATGTTGCGTACTCCCTCTTATACTATGCAATGTCGTCGACATGAGTGGGTGGCTTCTATGTTATTGGTGGTGGTGCTGCTATCGGGGGTGCCCTCTAGAAACTGGGAAACAAGGGTTTGGGAATCCTACTCGTAGAGGTGTATGTGCGAGAGGGTTACTAGGGTCTACTACCTGCTCCCAAGTTCCCCTATGTTGCATGTGGGACTTGGGTATCTGGGGTGCCCACTCTAGCCAATCTATCAACCACCTATGCCAAGGACTGAGACATGGTCCGTTGACTAGCTAACATATCATTGATAACATGCATGAAAGTTGCCTCTAGATCTACAGGGGCCTTTCCATTTCCCTCTCATCACTCATATATGTCTCCTAGCATCCTCTCTACCTCGTGTTCAGCCTCATGCTCAACCCTTCTCTTTGTTTCTTTGTGTGTCTCTTCCTCTTCGTCTGAGCTAGGAGAAAAAGGGGGAAAATCAGGCCTATGCCTTCTTTCCTGATGTTGTAAGTGACATATTCATCACCTACATGTTCATAGCCCTCTAGGTCTTCTTCCGCACTCATTGTATTTAGTCATAGGCTGGCAGGACTAAAGCTCTGATACCACTATAATGTTCTCGACTTGGCTAGTCTATGAAACATTGCTAATGTGTGTGTAGGATCAATGGTTTACAACATATAAATGATCATACAAATAATAAACGTGACAAAGGACTGCAAAGTTTGTATTATGATATCTCTTTAGATTACAACATGGCTGAATGCGGATCAATAAACTGACAATACTCAACTAGATCAACAGACAAAGGATCTTAGCTGGAATACAAATAAGCAATTGCGGCTAAATAAAATAACAACACTCAGCTAGATCAAAAGACAAAAGGATCTTAGCTGGAATACAAATAAGTAACTTAATAGATAATACCCAGAATATGGTAGCACTGTGGAATCAATAAAGAATGATGGAAGACCCGGCTGATCTTCCCAGTGACTAGGGTGTGTCTTTCAACACTGAAATCAGCCAACTAGTGTCTTCCTCCTAGAATACACTAAACTATCTCTCTTGAGATGTGCCTCTTCTCTTCAATGACAAGTCATAATATGCATAATGATGAATTAGGTCGCTGACCCTTCCTTTATATCTTTCCAAAACCCTATATCATGCTGAAACCCTAATTCATTGTTGATTTCCAAAACCCTAAATCATGCTGAAACCCTAATTCATTGTTGACTTCCAAAACCCTAAATTAGTGTTGAAACCCTAATTCACCGTTGACTTCTATTTTTAGCTCATAATGACTTAAAATCACTCTTAAAACTTTTTAGATCAATGTCACTTTCCAAATATAACACCTATGACTGGAGTGACCTCTAGTAACCCTGTTTACCCCTCTTTGTCCCTAGCTATAGTCTAATGGGGAAGTTTAGACCACTAAGCCTCCTCTCTAGAAATCTTATTTGGAAAGGGACATTACAGTCCTCCCTTCCCGAAATTGCTTGTCCTCAAGCAATACCAGTCCAGGGTGTTGCAACACCTACTTGCTCTCCCAAGTAGCATCCTCTACTTGAAGCCCTCTCCATCTGATCAAACCCTCTCTCATGACCCTGCTCCTTAGTTTCTGCTCCCGGAACTCCAAAACCTCCTTCGGAACTAACTCCAACTGTCCCTCCTCATCCAACGGGGGAAGCTCCTCTGATGTGCTAATGAATTGTCCTACTGCCTTTTTGAGGCAAGACACGTGGAACACATTATCAATCTTTCTCCCCTCTGGAATCTCTAGCTTGTAAGCAACCTCACCTACTCAGCGCATGATCCTGTAAGGACCATAAAATCTTGGTTTGACCTTGTCATCCCCACTCTTCTTCAGAGATGACTATTTGTAGGGTTGGAATCTTAAGAAAACCAAATATCCAACCTCAAAGCTGTGCTCTATCCTGTTCCTATTCACACTTATATTTTGTTGGTTTTGCACCATATGCAGGTTCTCTTTCAACAACTTGAGGATCTCCTTACTCTCTATTATCCAATCTGTTAGCACTCTATAATTTTCCCAAGGCTGAAGAGGTAGTCACAGAGGCAACATCAAAACCACTTCGAATCTTGGACCTTATCCTCCAAGACTCAAAGAGGGATCTCTCTGTCTGATATAGCTTTGTTTGAAGAGAATATTAGTCTAGCTATGAAGAACATGGGTTTGTTTATGGATTTTGAGTTGGTTTGGTTAAGGCATAAAGGACCATTGGGAAACATGGAATCAATGATAAAGACGATAGATGAATGAATAACTAAAACAGGATGTAACCAGGCAAGATAATCATGCAAGTGGATTCTTTGAGCTTATAGAATGGGAAAGGAAGAAAAGATTTGGATTCATTTCAAATGTAGAGTAGAGTACAGCTGAATTTTACACTTCACACTTGGAAGAAAACATAAATATTGCATTGAGCCAGCATATGGTGTCAAGAACAAATCCTGTACATTACTTTCTCATAGACAATATAGAAAGAAAAGTGTATGAAATAGGAAAATCATGAGTTACATAAGGGAAAAACTTCACCACTTAAACATGACACAGGAATCTGGAAATAATGTATTTGTATTCATTCGCAAAATCATTTACAGACTGCTCATCATCTTTACAAAACAGAAAGCCATGTTTCTATATTATCTCCCCATCTCTGGTACCTCTAGGTCAATCCCCTTTACATTAAAATCCTCTGAATAAATAGGATAGAGCTCCCCATAAGTTTTCGAAGTTGGTTTCAACCACCTCGGCCAAAAATAGCCATAAATCCCTAAAAATTTGGAATTGTCTGCCATGAAAGACGGGCCTAATTTCTACGAAAAAGGGGTCTGAAAAGACATCTTTTTCTCTTCAATGCTGACACCAAAAAAATGAAGGAGGTTATTGTATATGGGCATGTTCTGGACAAAAACCTCCTTTGGTTTTTCCAAATTCACCTCCAGCTGGACATAATAGCTCCCGCAAAATCAGGACAATAATGGAAAAGTGAAAATCTGGAAAAAAGGGCCTCGAAGATGGCTTCGATTATCCCTACTTGTGGCACCTGTGAAAAAACTGAGAGAGGTTTTTGTTCTTCATCCTGTTGTGGAGAAAAAATTCTCTCGGTTTCTTAAAATTCGTTTTCATTTGCCCAGAAATGACCTTAGACGAAGACATGCTGAAGAGGTGAAAATTGGTGAAAAATGACAAAAGCGAATTTTTTTCGAAATGGGTGGTATTCCGGACCCCCCCCCCTGAGGTGGTAAGCGGTTTTATGAGTGGGGGGGTCCACTGAAATGGGGATCCGACACCTGTCCGGGGGGTGGTATTGGAAAACCATCATTCCGAACCCCCCCCTCTCGTTAAGTTTCAGATAGTGAGGGGGTCCGAAATTTTTAAAGGCCGTTGATTTAAATTAAAATGTTGATGTGGATGTATGCGTGGGTGTTAAGGGAATAGAACTTAGGATAGGTTTTATTTTTGTTTTTTGTTTACATTTTGTTTCATGTTTTTATTTTAATATTTGTTTTATTATGTTTTTTTTTTGTTTTTTGTTTTATATTTTGTTTTTAAATATGTTTTATATTGTATTTTAATATTTAATTTATTTTATGTTATTTAATGTTTGTTTATTAATTTTATTTTATATGTTTTATTTTGTTTATTGTTTTTTCTTTTTATTTAATTTTTATGTTTTTTATTTTAATATATGTTTTCTATTGTTTTATTAATTTGTTTTATTTAATCTAAAAACTAACCTAGTTATTAAACTAACTTAATTATGAATTAATTAATTAATTGTTAGTCTGACCATTTTATTTTAAATTATCCTATGCTAAAATTTATTACTAACATTATTAACCTAATGTTTTTAACCTGAGTTTGTTTATTCATGGAGAGGTGATGGGCGAGAGGTAGTCAATGGGGAAAAAGGACAAGGGAGTGAGGGAACAACATGGATGAAGGATACAGGAGGGTGATGGGGGATCGAGCAAAATGAATGGAGGGGGGAAACGAGATCAACTGAGCCAGACTTCGTCATCACGAGACAAATTCCAAATCAACAGTCGAAGAATCGAGTTACCTATGATTATAGGTCCCCAACATAGGCTCCACCTGAGGATGGAGGCTTCTTTTAGGAGGTGTCAAGAACCATGGACCTCTGAACATGTAGACTAGTGCTTTATCCATTTTTCTGATCCCAAAATCTTATTCTGCAACCTGTACATGTTTTGATCTTGCAATTGAAACCAAACTAAGATAAACACTGCTGAAAAAGAGATGCTCAGAATGTTGAGCTTAGTCGAAACTTCTACCTACCCTACACTACCGACAATTTCATCATTCTAAATGATACAATAATGCCAATGCAACAAATCAAGTAGTTGTTGAGACCAAAGGACTGTTTGACTGCTCATTAGTACAGTGAAAAGCACAGCTTGACCTTTTGCCCATCGACTCAAAAATACAAAGTGAAAAGGCAACTGCTGAAAACATGTTTGATATTTACCATAGAGACCTCGACAATATTGATGAACAAAAGTAATTCCAGAGATAGATTGAGGCTCTACAGTGAAAAAATTATCCATATAGGTAGCTATAGGATCAAGGTAGAAATGACATGTTCCTTGATTTTTAGATGGCAGCTCTAGCATTGTATCTATGTTATTTTCATCCTCATGCATTTCCTAACATGGCTGCAACTGCTCTGATGGGCTTTGTAATGTGACTTCTGCTGAAAATGACAATGAAGTTGACTGCCTAATCATGTCAATATCATAACGACATTTTATCCCATAGTTGGATGATGGAGGAAGACTTTGAAAACACCAGTCATCCAACACATTAGATATTGGATCCTATAGAAATTGAAGTGACTTTTGCATTGCTTCCACTGCAACTTGTTGATTTTCTATGTATTTAACCTTTAGCATATACTCAATATTCCTTTTCAAAAACTGAGATGAATTAAAGCATAATGGTACAGAATTGTTTTGGATTAATTCAGAATTTGCCTCAGGCCTTAATCTTTCCTCTGAAATTTGCAAATCAAAGTTGGTAAATGGCAGCAACTCTAGATTTAGAACAACCTCAACATCAAAACTGACATCTTCACCTAGTTGATTAGAAAATTCTCCCTCTCTACTATTGACAACTTGATTACAATTTCCTCTCAAAAATTGAAAAGAAGAGAAACATAAGGGCAAAGATTTTTCCCTTCCTCTAAAATTTTTTGCCTCTTCCTCATCACGGTCATGACTATTGTGCAAGAGCTGATTGTCATATCTGAACTGTAAATGATCTTTTTCTTGCCAACAACATGTTGTTGGTTGTTTTGAACAATCAACATCTATTTCAGCCTCTTGATCATCATCATATTGGTCATACTTGGGTAAATTATCCAAGTAGGGAATGTCTTCAAACATGCACATCATATCAGCTGGTTGTTCCTTGGCAAGTTTGGATGGAGCTTCATCTTTGACTGTGTTGTGAATTCAATACATGAAAGAATCATTATTCAAACCATGGTACCAAGGATGAGCAGGAAAATGTTTGGGAACTGTGACATTTTCTTTCTCTGAAATCAATGGACCATGATGTCTTTGGATGACAAGCTCATATTTCCTATTGATCCTTTGCATCATCTCTTCCATGGCACTAGCCAAAATATCCAGTTTAGATTCTGATGACTTCAGTTGCTCCTTTTCTTTGTCCTTTAACTTTGACCTTTTGATCAACAAGTTGGTCTCCACATCAACTGCAATGCTCTACATTTCTTCAAGGCTTACAGTGTTCCTTTCTCTTAACTGAAATGTCATCTCAGGATCGAAGGCATCTGGGTAATGAAAGTCAGTTGATCCTGGGGATGGCCTTATATCAGTAGGTATTGCATGATATACCTTATTGGATATGGCTGAAAATTGATGTATTGTCTCTCCGGGGTTTCTTTTCAAGTGGTCATATTCTTCTAGGATGAGGAAAATATTTCCCTTGATCACCCACCTATCTAAGAAAACTTGCATGAAATGATGAAAATTTCTAATGCTTGCAGATGGAAGATTTCTAAACCAATTTTTATATTTACCTTACAAATATAGGACAAACATCCTGATACAGACATCATCATCTTCAACCTCATAAAGGTCAAGGAAATCCTCAAGGTTTTGAATATTCTTTTCAACAGTGATCTTCCCATTTTCTCCATCAAACCTAGGCATATTATTGATGTAATTGATAGGGAGGTCATGGAGAAAAGGAGGAAAATCTAGAGGCTTGTATTGGTTTGGGAAGTTTGCAAGCACATGAGATGAAGCAAGGGGATTACAACCATCCAGAGGTTTAGAAAGAGTAGGAGATAAAGCAGGAGGCTTATGTCTCACTAGGGTTTCTACAGGTGCATTTGGGATGTGCACAGGTGTATGAGTATGTACATAATATAAAATTGGGAATATGATCTGTTGAGACTCATCAATTAACAGATGGTCAAATTAATCTTCAACAATATACTTTTGATCAGACTTAGAAAAAAACAAGACATAATTGCAGATAAAACCAAAGATGTCTTGAATGCAATTTGAGCTTGAGTACCTGGTCTTTCTAGACTGCTTGGCCATGCTTTAGGTTCTTCCTTCAGTGGAGTCTTTGAGTTTGGCACTATCTGGAGATAATTGGAGTCGCTAGCTGAATGATCTCATCCTTCTTGTGTCTGGTCACGGTCCACCATCAGTGATCAGATTTGGAGCTTTGAAGTGTACTACTGGGGAAAGTTCCCTAGTATGGTCGCCATTCTGTTAGCACTCTGTAATTTTCCCAAGGCTAAAGAGGCAGTCACAGAGGCAACATCAAAACCACTTCGATTCTTGGATATAGCCCTCCAAGACTCAGAGAGGGATCTCTCTGTCTGATATAGCTTTGTTTGAAGAGAATATTAGGCTAGCTATGAAGAACATGGGTTTGTTTATGGATTTTGAGTTGGTTTGGTTAAGGCATAAAGGACCATTGGGAAACATGGAGTCAATGATAAAGATGATAGATGAATGAATAACTAAAACAAGATGTAACCAGGAAAGATAATCATGCAAGTGGATTCTTTGAGCTTATAGAATGGGAAAGGAAGAAAAGATTTGGATTCATTTCAAATGTAGAGCAGAGTACAGTTGAATTCTACACTTCAAACTTGGAAGAAAACATAAATATTGCGTTGAGCCAGCACAGGGTGTCAAGAAAAAATCCTGTACATTACTTTCTCATAGACAATACAGAAAGAAAAGTATATGAAATAGGAAAATCATGAGTTACATAAGGGAAAATTTTCACCACTTAAACATGACACAGGAATCTGGAAACAATGTCTTTGTATTCATTCACAAAATCATTTACAGATTGTTGATCATCTTTACAAAACAGAAAGTGATGTTTCTATATTATCTCCCCATCTTTGGTACCTCTAGGTCAAACCCCTTTACATTAAAATCCTCCAACTAAATGGGATAGACCTACCCATAATTTTTCGAAGTCGGTTTCAACCGCCTCGACCAAAAATAGCCATAAATCTCTAAAAATTTGGAATTGTCCGCCATGAAAGACGGGCGTAATTTCTGTGAAAAAGGGGTCCAAACAGACATCGTTTTCACTTCAACGCTGACACCTGGGAAAAACATGAAGGATTTTATTGTATACGAGCATTTTATGGACAAAAACCTCCTTCGGTTTTTCCAAATTCGCCTCCAGCTAGCCGTAATAGCTCCCGCAAAATCAGGACTGTAACGGAAAAGTGAAAATATGGAAAAAAGGGCCTCGAAGATGGCTTCGATTATCCATGCTCGTGGAACCTATGAAAACACTGAGAGGTTTTTTTTCTGCATCCAGTTACTGAGAAAAAACTCTCTTGGTTTTTAAAAATTTGTTTTCATTTGCCCATAAACGACCTCGGACGAAGACATGTTGAACAGGTGAAAATAGGTGAAAAATGACAAAAGCGATATTTTTTTGGAATGGGTGGTATTTTGGACCCCCCCTGAGGTGGTAAGTGGTTTTAAGGGGGGGGGTCCGCTAGAATGGGAATCTGACACTTGTCTGGGGGTTGGTATTGGAAAACCATCATGAGGTAGGAGCATCTCTTCACATCATCCAGCAAGCCAACCATCCATGTCAAGCGTGTGCATTCAAAGTTGAAGAGAGGCGCAGTCCCCATTTAAAATCTGAATTGAATGTAATTCATTGTTGTAGGCTGGTGAGCTGTAGAGCCATGCCTTTGTGCAGGCTGTAGATAAGATCGACCTATAATTTTTGTATGGCTGAGATCTAGATCTAGATGCTGGACTAGACAACCCATTCAATGTAATTTAATAGGGTAGGTAGGTTGGAGGGAAGCACTCGAAGAGCCCCCTCAGGTAAAATAGATTTTTAGTATCTCATTTTGAAAAAAAAAAAGTCAAAAGAAGTGAGTTGGGTGATAGTCTGCAAGTAGAAGTAGAAGAGAAGAGTCGAGACCTTGTTACAGACCGTGCTCAGGAACACATTGTAAATACAGGCATTTTCCATATTTAATACAAAGAGAAATTTTTCCTGCATTATTCTGTGTTGAATGGATGTCTGTGAGTGTTCTTTATATTCTATGAATGTATGCTAGGAATTTGCAGGTTGCCTGATTTCAGGTGAAGGTCTTTGAGGCTTCACACCAGGAGGGTGTGACAAAACACTGCGGGTTCTGATAGCCATGCATAGAGGATGCACTTCTGAATACTGTGGTTTCAGACGAAGACATGTTGCGGCATAGGAACTGGAATCAAAAACTCGGGGAAGACCTCAAGGTTGCTGAATACCTTGGAGGAAAGGCTGTGTAGGAGAAGACGTTGCAGACAAAATCCTTGATGAGTTTTGTGAAGCTTTGCCAAGTGGGCATTGAGCATATGAACAGTGGTGCATTTGGGGAACTCTACTGTGAGTTCAGAAAGGATAAACATAATCACTGAGGATTCTAAGAGCTCTGCCAGGTGGGCATTGAGCAGGTGCAAGGGGTGCACAGAGGAAGGACTCTGTTGTGAGTTCGGAGAAGAACTAGAATCATTGAGGATTCTGAGAGCTCTGCTAGGTGGGCATTGAGCGAGTGCATAGGTGCACAAGAGAAGGAGACAGAAATTCTGGAAGTTCTGGAGGAAGATACTCTACCAAGAGGGCATAGAGACGGTGTGCAGACAGACATAGAGGAGAGAAGAGGACTCTTTGAGTTCTGGAATTTAGTGGAAGAATCCACTGAGGGATCTTCGTGGGGTTACTGAATACCTAGAAGCACTCAGTAAGAGGTTGCTGGAGTGAAGGATAGCCAGGAGGGAATCCAAGCATCCTCCATCTGAAGGAGAAAAGGAAAGAAGAACAGAGTTTCCTTGGGAGGTCAAAGCTACAGGAGAAGCTCAGGACAGATAGCACTTTGCGTGCGATGGCTCTGCAAGGAGTGCAGAAGTCAAGGAATCCTTTGAGGATTCAAGAGTGAAAGCTCGGGAGGAACAACGTCATGGAGAACATAGGCGAGTCCCAAAGTTGAGGAGCTCACAGAGGAAGGAAGACAAAGGTTGAGACCTTTGGAAATTTGAAATTCTCCCAAGGCTGGGAAGAGAGTGCACAAGCTCAGGAGGGAGCATAGAAGTCGTTGGATTGGCTGGAGAAGAAGATCTGGACCATTGGTTTCTATGTCCAGAAGGATCTCAAGAGAAGCTCAGGAGGGAGGAGATCGTTAGTCATCAGATCTCACTCAGATACTCGTTAGTCGTTGGATTGGGTGAAGGTGCGCAGAGTTTAGCCTCTAGAGTAAGCACACAAGGAGAACGGATCTGGGCCGTCATATCTTGAGCAGATACCTGTCAGCCGTCGGATCGGACAAGAGGTGCATGGGGTTTAACCCTTCTCACGCCAGGCAGAAGTCCCGACAGCCATCGGGATATCGACATTCGTGAAATCGGGAGTCACGAGGAAAAGAAATCGAGAATTTCTAAAGGAAAAGTCCTAGGAGCGATTTGGACCATCCGTTAGTGGAGACATGTGGCAGAGATCGAGGTATTGGGAGTCGGGATATCAACATTCCTGTGGACAGGAGATCGGGTAAGTCCACCTTGAAAACCCCGACACGAATCTGGATCGTCCATCTGAGAGAGGACGCGTGTCACGTGATCGTCCATTCTGAATATTCAGGCACTAGACATCGGTATATCGACACTTGAGAAATCAGAGTTCCTGAGTTAGTGAAAGTTGGGACATCAGAAGTCTCAAAATCGCAAGGAGGATTCTGAACTGTCCATCAGAGGAGGACGCGTGGCAGCAATCGGAGCCATTGGGGAAAGTCCCGATAGGAAGTTGTCTATCAGCATTTCAGTCATCGGGATATCGGGAATCCTGGTGACAAGTGGTTTGGGCATTTCGGAATCGTGAAGTTCGAAACCCCGATAAGGAGGGAACTAACATTATGGGCCAGTTGTGAGAATAGTGGAGAACCGGGATTTGAAATATCGGTAGTCCTGTGGGCAAATTTTTTTCGACATTTGAAACCCCGAAGTCTCGAGGGAGATCTCGAGCCGTTGATCTCATAGGCAATCACGACCATTGATCAGGCTAAAGGCGAACAAGAGTTGCTAGTTGTCAGCATATCAGAGAGTCAAGATTCGAGGGATCGAGAATCCTATGATCCAATGCATTGTGGCATTGAAAAGATCGAAACCCTGATGAAGAGGCAATACCGCGGTCACGGGGATAACAGTCATATGGGCTAGGAGCCTAGCCAGGAGAGCTATTGCATAAATAGTGTGTCGGGATTCGAGGGATCGTGAATCCTGAGGATGAGTGCATTGTGGCATTGAAAAGTCTGAAACCTCGATGAGGAGGTATGGCTGCAGTCATATAGGGGGAGGTCACATGGACCAGGAGCTTAGCCTGGAGGGATAACGGTAGTTGGAGCTCATCGGGATTTTGAAGTATGAAACCTCGACGAAAGGAATAAAAGGCTGTGGTCTTATGGAAAGCGGTCACATGGACCAGGACATAGCTAGGAAGGGCTAAGGCCGGAAAGGAACACATTGGAAAATCAAATTTTGAGAGTTCAAGAGAACAGGAACTCCCAATAACAGGGAAGAAGAAACCCCGAAACCTGAAACTGAGTCAGGGAAGATCACGGTTAAGTGTAGAGGGCCGTGTGGGTGAAGAAAGGACCTGTGGATCAGGTTTTAGCAAAGAGTCCATTGGGAGTCCAAAGAGCCAATTTGGCTCAAAGGTGAACTTTGAACGATCCTTGAAGACTGGGAGTTCAGGCGCAGAGACCCTACGGGGTATATGTAGGAGCGTCGTGCCATCAAGTGGTATCAGAGCTTAAGACTTGATTGTATATTTCAGGCAAGAGAGGCAGGAGATAAAGAGCACTCTGATACACATCAAGTGGTATCAGAGGTTGATTCTTGTCTGTATATTTCAGGCAAGAGAGGCAAGAGATAAAGAGCACTCTAATACACATCAAGTGGTATCAGAGCGGTATTTCATCTATAGATTTCAAGTGAAGCGAGAAGGTAAAGGAAGGCATAGCGTTGGAGACTCTGTGACGATTGTTTGCAGGTAGGCAACAATCAAGAAGACAGGCAGGGAGACTGTAGGATGAAGTTGGTAATACTCTTGGTGCAGAGTGACAACAACAGGTTTGCTAGGAAAGAAGAGAGAGACAACACCATAGTTACTAAAGACCATAGGCATCCTGGGAAGAAAAGCAAGGCAGAAAATATTGCAGAAATGGATAAAGAGCTCTATGAATTAAAGGCAGACATAGAGAAGCTCAAACTGGGGATGTAGCAGGATAAGAGGTCGATATGGATGCGTGAATGGCCCATAAAGAAGGAAAATTCAAAATGGCCAGTCAAGGAGTTGATGGTCAGAGGGTGGCGCTAGATGTTAAAAAGATGATTGAGGTATGCTGAAAACCTCAATGGACCAGAAGAAGAAATGGTTCAGGTGTGTGAACCAAAGACTGGGAGAGATCTCAGTGAAATGGGATCATTTGAAGATCTCAAGCACTGCCAGAAGGGCAGAGAGGAAATTCCCAATTTCTAGGTGGGAAACGATATGAGGTCATTGTATGATCTCAGAGACTGTCAGGAGGACAGCCAGGGAATTTCACATTGCCAGATGGGCAATGATATGAGGTCACTGCGGGATCTCAAAGACTTCCAGGAGGGAAGCGGAAGCATCTCAGATTGTCAGGTGGGAAGAGATGAAAATTGGAGACTATCTGAAAGTCTCATGGACTCGGAGGTGAGTTCAATTCAGTAAGGGTTGCTGATGAAGATGGGATCGGTTGATCTCATAGTCTTCCAAGAGAGCAGTGGAAGCATCCCATATTGCTAGATGGGTAGGGTGTTGGGTATGTGTTATATTCTTTGCATGTGTGTGTGTGTGGGTGCGTTAGATACGATGACCGTGTGCGCTGGGTGCTTTCCTAGGGGGGTCCTAGGGGGGGGCAGGTATGCCCCCCCTGGTTATGCGGAGCGTTCGGGGCAACACCCCGAAATTTTTTTTTTGGGCGTTTTTTTGCTATTTTTAGTGGATTTTGCTATTTTTCTCTGATTTGTAAATTAATCTTGGATTAAGGGATTAGGGTTTTGGTATCTACGGAATACCTAAAAACATTGTATATATTGTATGGCGAATGGTGAAATTTGATAAAATGAAAAAGAAAGGTTTTCCTAGTTGAGGGTTTCCGGTAAAGATCTTTGTGTATTCTGTGTATGAGCCATTGATTAATTTCTGTATTGCTTAAGAATATATATGCATTTCTTTACTTCGCAGGTTTAAAAATTACATGTGGTATCAGAGCACGTTTTTGGCTTCAGAGGGACGCCTTTGTT
>JZKD02S1863356.1:500940-519567 GCA_000966675.3 Picea glauca | reverse complement strand
GTTTTTTATTTTAATATATGTTTTCTATTGTTTTATTAATTTGTTTTATTTAATCTAAAAACTAACCTAGTTATTAAACTAACTTAATTATGAATTAATTAATTAATTAATTAATTGTTAGTCTAACCATTTTATTTTAAATTATCCTATACTAAACTTTATTACTAGCATTATTAACCTAGTGTTTTTAACCTGAGTTTGTTTATTCATGGAGAGGTGATGGGCGAGAGGTAGTCAACGGGGCAAAAGGACAAGGGAGTGAGGGCACAACATGGATGAAGGATGCAGGAGGGTGATGGGGGATTGAGCGAAATGAATGGAGGGGAGAAACGAGATCAACTGAGCCAGACTTCGTCATCACAAGAGAAACACCAAATCAACATTCGAAGAATCGAGTTACTTATGATTATAGGTCCCCAACATAGGCTCCACCTTGGGATGGCGGCTTCTTTCAGGAGGTGTCAAGAACCATGGACCTTTGAACATGTAGACCAGTGCTTTATCCATTGGGCTGATCCCAAAATCTTATTCTGCAACATGTACCTATTTTGATCTTGCAACTGAAACCAAACTAAGATAAACACTGCTAAAAAAGAGATGCTCAGAATGTTGAGCGTATTCGAAACTGCTACCTACCCTACACTATAGACAATTTCATTGTTCTAAATGATACAATAATGCCAATGGAACCAATCAAGTAGTTGTTGAGACCAGAGGATTGTTTGACTGCTCATTAGCACAGTGAAAAGTGCAGCTTGACCTTTTGCCTATCGACTCAAAACTGTAAAGTGAAAAGGCCACTGCTGAAAACATGTTTGATATTTACCATAGAGAACTCGACAATCTTGGTGAACAAAAGTACTGCCAGAGATAGATTGAGGCTCTACAATGAAAAAATTCTCCATATAGGTACCTATAGGATCAAGGTAGAAATGACATGTTCCTTGATTTTTGGATGGTAGCTCTGGCACTGTATCTATGTTATTTTCATCCTCATGCATTTCCTAACATGGCTGCAATTGCTCTGATGGGCTTTGTAATGTGACTTCTGCTGAAAAAGAAAATGAAGTTGACTGCCTGATCATGTCAATATCATAACAACGTTTTATCCCATAGCTGGATGATGGAGGAAGACTTTGACAACACCAGTCATCCAACACATTAGATATTGGATCCTATATAAATTGAACTGACTGTTGCATTGGTTCCACTGCAACTTCTTGATTTTCTGTGTATTTATCCTTTAGCATATACTCAAGATTCCTTTTCAAAAACTGAGATGAATTAAAGCATAATGGTACAAAGTTTTTTTGGATTAACTCAGAATTTGCCTCGGGCCTTAATCTTTCCTTTGAAATTTGAAAATGAAAGTTGCTAAATGGTAGCAACTCTGGATTTAGAACAACCTCAGCATCAACACTGAAATCTTCACCTAGTTGATTAGAAAAATTCTCCCTCTCTACTATCGACAACTTTCTTACAATTTCCTCTCAAAAATTAAAAAGAAGAGAAACATAAGGGCAAAGAGTTTTCCCTTCCTCTGAAATTTTTTGCCTCTTCCTCATCGCGGTCATGACTATTGTGCAAGGGATGATTGTCATATCTAAACTATAAATGATCTTTTTCCTTCCAACTACATGTTGCTAGTTGTTTTGAACAATCAACATCTATTTCATCCTCTTGATCATCATCATATTGGTCATACTTGGGTAAATTATCCAAGTAGGGAATGTCATCAAACATGCACATCGTATCAGTTGGTTGTTCCTCAACTAGTTGGTATGGAGCTTCATCTTTGATTGTGTTGTGAATTGAATACATGAAAGAATCAATATTCAAACCATGGTACCAAGGATGAGTAGCAAAATTTTTGGGAACTGTGACATTTTCTTTCTCTAAAATCAATGGACCTTGATGTCTTTGGATGACAAAATCAACTTTCCTATTGATCCTTTGCATCATTTCTTCCATTGCACTAGCCAAAATCTCCAGTTTAGATTCTAATGACTTCAGTTGCTCCTTTTCTTTGTCCTTTAACTTTGACCTTTTGATCAGCAAGTCGGTCTCCACATCAACTGCAATGCTCTGCATTTCTTCAAGGCTTACATTGTTCCTTTCTCTTAACTGAAATGTCATCTCAGGATCGAAGTCATCTGGGTAATGCAAGTGAGCTGATCCTAGGGGTGGCTTTATATCATCAGGTATTGCATGATATACCTTATTGAATCTGGCTGAAAACTAATGTATTGTCTCTCCGGGATTTATTTTCAAGTGGTCATATTCTTCTAGGATGAAGAAAATATTTCCCTTGATCACCCACCTGTCTAAGAAAACTTGCATGAACTGATGAAAATTTCTGATGCTTGCAAATGGAAGATTTCTAAACCAATTTTTATCTTTGCCTTGCAAAGACAGGGCAAACATCCTGATACAGACATCATCATCTTCAACCTGATAAAGGTCAAGGAAATCCTCAAGGTTTTGAATATGCGTTTCAGCAGTGATCTTCCCATTTTCTCCATCAAACTTGGGCAGATTATTGATGTAATTGATAGGGAGGTCATGGAGAAAAGGAGGAAAATCTAGAGGCTTCTATCGGTCTGGGAATTTTGCAAGCACAAGAGATGAAGCAAGGGGATTACAACCATCCATAGATTTAGCAAGAGTAGGAGATAAAGCAGGAGGCTTATGTCTCACTAGGGTTTCTACAGGTGCATTGGGGATGTGCACAGGTGTATGAGTATATACATAATCTACAATTGGGAATACGATCTCTTGAGACTCATCAATTAACAGATGGTCAAAGTAATCTTTAGCAATATACTTTTGATCAGGCTTAGAAAAAGACAAGACATAATTTCAGATAAAACCAAAGATGTCTTTAATGCAATTTGAGCTTGAGTACCTGGTCTTTCTAGGCTGCTTGTCCATGCTTTAGGTTCTTCTTCTAGTGGAGTCTTTGAGTTTGGCACTGTCTAGAGACGATTGGAGTCATCAGGTGAATGATCTCAGCCTTCTTGTGTCTGGTCACTGTCCACCATCAATGATCAAATTTGGAGCTTTGAAGTGTACTACTGGGGAAAGTTCCCTAGTATGGTCGCCATTCTATTAGCACTCTGTAATTTGCCCAAGGCTGAAGAGGCAGTCACAGAGGCAACATCAAAACCACTTTGAGTCTTGGATCTAGCCTTCCAAGACTCAGAGAGGGATCTCTCTGTCTGATATAGATTTGTTTGAAGAGAATATTAGGCTAGCTATGAATAACATGGGTTTGTTTATGGATTTTGAGTTGGTTTGGTTAAGGCATAAAGGACCATTGGGAAACATGGAATCAATGATAAAGACAATAGATGAATGAATAACTAAAACATGATGTAACCAGGAATGATAATCATGCAAGTGGATTCTTTGAGCTTATAGAATGTTAAAGGAAGAAAATATTTGGATTCATTTCAAATGTAGAGAAGAGTACAGCTGAATTCTACACTTCAAACTTGGAAGAAAACATAAATATTGCATTGAGCCAGCACAGGGTGTCACGAACAAATCCTGTACATTACTTTCTCATAGACAATATAGAAAGAAAAGTGTATGAAATAAGAAAATCATGAGTTACATAAGGGAAAAACTTCACCACTTAAACATGACACATGAATCTAGAAACAATGTCTTTGTATTCATTCGCAAAATCATTTACAGACTACTGATCATCTTTACAAAACATAAAGCCATGTTTCTATATTATCTCCCCATCTCTGGTACCTCTAGGTCGAACCCCTTTACATTAAAATCCTATGAATAAATATGATAGAACTCCCCATAATTTTTCAAAGTTGGTTTCAACCACCTCGGCCAAAAATAGCCATAAATCCCTAAAAATTTGGAACAGACTGCCATGAAAGACAGGCCTAATTTCTGCGAACAAGGGGTATGAATAGACATCTTTTTCTCTTCAACTTTGACTTCTAGGCAAAAAATGAAGGATTTTATTGTATATGGGCATGTTTTGGACAAAAACCTCCTTCGATTTTTCGAAATTCACCTCTAGATGGCCGTTATAGCTCCCGCAAAATCAGGACTGTAATGGAAAAGTGAAAATATGGAAAAAAGGGCCTCGAAGATGGCTTCAATTATTCCTGCTCGTGGCACCTGTGAAAAAATTGAGAGATTTTTTTGTTCCTCATCCCATTAGGGGGAAAAAATCTCTCGGTTTCTTAAAATTCGTTTTCATTTTCCCAGAAACGACCTCGGACGAAGACATGTTGAACAGGTGAAAATAGGTGAAAAATGACAAAAGTGGTTTTTTTCGGAATGGGTGGTATTCCAGACCCCCCTTAAGGTGGTAAGCAGTTTTCGGGGGGGGGAGGCAGGAGGGGGGGTCCGCTAGAATGGGGAGTCGACACTTGTCCGGGGTGTGGTATTGGAAAACCATCATTCCGGACCCCCCCCCTCTCGTTAAGTTTCAGATAGTGAGGGGGGGGGTCCAGAATTTTTAAAGGCCGTTGATTTATTTTAAAATGTTGATGTGGATGTATGCGTGGGTGTTAAGGCAATAGAGCTTAGGATAGGTTTTATTTTTGTTTTTTGTTTACATTTTGTTTCATGTTTTTATTTTAATATTTGTTTTATTATGTTATTTTTTTTTATATATGTTTTATATTGCATTTTAATATTTAATTTGTTTTATGTTATTTAATGTTTTTTTATTAACTTTATGTTATATGTTTTATTTTGTTTATTGTTTTTTCTTTTTATTTAATTTTTATGTTTTTTATTTTAATATATGTTTTCTATTGTTTTATTAATTTGTTTTATTTAATCTAAAAACTAACCTAGTTATTAAACTAACTTAATTATGAATTAATTAATTAATTAATTAATTGTTAGTCTAACGATTTTATTTTAAATTATCGTATACTAAACTTTATTACTAGCATTATTAACCTAATGCTTTTAAAGAGGTGGTGGGCGAGAGGTAGTCAATGGGGTAGAAGGACAAGGGAGTGAGGACATAATGTAGATGAAGGATGCAGGAGGGTGATGGGGGATCGAGCGAAATGAATGGAGGGGAGAAACGGGATCAACCGAGCCAGACTTCGTCACCACGAGAGAAACACCAAATCAACAGTTGAAGAATCAAGTTACCTATGATTATAGGTCCCCAACACAATCCTTAGCCTTGGGAGCTTTGCTCTCCCCGAAGACCAAGTCTACCAAAGTGGGAGCATCATATCCATACAATGCTCAGAAGTGTGTCATAACAATGGACATGTGGAAGGTGGTGTTGTAGCAATGTTCTCCTAAATGTAACCACATTACCCATGTTCTCTGTTGTGCTCCTACATAGTTTCTCAAATACCCTTCAACCCACTTGTTGACAACCTCGGTCTGCCCATCTGTCTGAGGGTGATAGCTGGTGCTAGGTGTCAACTCTATCCCCACCAACCGAAACAACTCTCTCCAAAATGTCCCTATGAACTAACTATCCCTATCACTGACGATGTTCTTCAGCAACCCATGAAGTCTGAAGACATCCTTGAAGAAAAGCTCGGCTACCTGAACGGTGTTGTACTCTATCGGTATGGTGTAGAAGTGAGAAAACTTGGTCAATCTGTTGACCACTACATAGATACAGTCCTTACTTTGGACCTTGGGTAGACCGGTGATGAAGTCCATAGATATACTCTCCCATTTTTTCTCTGGAATGGGGAGTGGTTGAAGTAGCCTTACTGGAAGAGTATGCTCTGACTTGTTCTACTAGCAAGTCACACACTCACTGACGTGTCTCATAATGTCTTGTTTGAGGCCCTTCCATGAGAACCTTTCTCTGATCTATCTGTAGGTATTGAAAAACCCTTGATGGCCTGCTAGAGGTGAATCGTGAATTGCATTGAGGATATTCTTCTTAAGCCTTGAATCTGGCACCAAGTAGGCTCTATGCTTGTAAAATATGACATCATCAATGACCCTATGCCAGTCATCCTGTATCTTCCCATCTATCACCTCACAAGCGAACTTGTTCTTGGAATATTCCACTAACAAGTGGGATTTCCAATCTATTGAAATCTCCATCAAAGAACATGTCACAGGTATCCTCGATAGTGCATCGGCCACAATGTTCTTCTTCCCCTTGACATACTCTATGTCAAAGTTGAATGCCTGTACCTTCGTCACCCATTTCTATTGGTGCTCACTAAGGTCCTTTTGCTCAAGGAAATACTTCAAACTATTGTGATCGGTCTTGACCATGAATTTGTTGCCCACCAAATATTGTTTGAACTTGGTCAAGGCATGCATGATTGCCAACATTTCCTTGTCATAAATGGAGCACAACCTCTTAGGTTGACTAATATTTCGGCTCTTGAATACAATGGGGTGTCCTCCCTACATCAAAACTACCCCGATCCCTTCGTCGGATGCATCACGCTCTAGTACAAATGGAAAGGTGAAGTCTGGTAGTGCCAATACTGGACAAGTGCCCATGACTTCCTTCATGTGATCAAAGGCTTCCTGTGATTTATCGGTCCATGTGAAGGCCCCACGCTTGGTAAGATTTTTCATCTGTGCTCCAAGATGAGAAAAACCCCATACGAACCACCTTTAATAGATGAACATCCTGAAGAAGCACCTCAATTCTTTCACATTCTTGGGCGTCAGCCTATCCAGAATGGCCCTGATCTTCTCTTGGTGCACCTGCACCCCCTGTGCACTCATGATGTGGCCTAAGTAAGAAACTACGTCATATTGAACTTGCACTTAGACTCTTTAGCATATAATGACTGTGCCTCCATGATGCTCAATACCTCATCCAAGTGCCTCATATGCTCTTGCCATGACTGGCTATATATCAATATGTCATCGAAGAAAACCAAGACTGATTTCCTTAACTAGTCCCTAAATATATGGTTCATGCAAGAATGGAATGTAGTAGGTGCATTGGTTATCCCAAATGGCATAACCAGGAACTCAAAGTGTCCAAAATGACATTGAAATTTCATCTTCTCTATGTCCTACACTCGGATGCCGATCTGATGATATCTAGAGTGTAGATCAATTTTTGAGAATAAAACTGCCCCATGCAGTTCATCCATCATCTCGTCAATGCATGGGATAGGGTACCGGTTCTTGATGGTTTTCTTGTTCAAGGATCGATAATCAATGCACATCCTCATGGTGCCATCCTTCTTCATAACTAAGCCAACTGAAGAAGCAAATGGTTTGTTTCTTGGTTTGATGTGTCCCATCGCCAACAATTCCTTGATTTCCTTCCCTATCTCATCCTTGAACCTCCTAGGATGATGATAGGGGTGGGTGATCATAGGTTTTTCCCCCTCCTCCAACTTAATGGTGTTCTCAAACCCCCTGTCAAGTGGTCTCCCTGGTGGAATTGCCTCAAATACCTACTAATGTCATCCCAATAAATTCTTGATCTCTGTATGGTATTGTTGTCAAACTTCTGAATCCTTTTGAGTAGTGATCAAGCATTCTGCGGCATTTTCTACCTCCCCATGTTTAAATATCCTCTCCATCCTCTTGGCTGAAACTATCCTAGGTGCTCCTGTCGACATACCTCTCAGAACAACCTTCTTCCCATCCTGATATCTAAATCCCATTTCCAAGGTTTGGTACTTGATAGTGATTTTTCCCAAGGTAATCATCCACTGAACTCCTAACACCACATCCATGTTCGATAGGTCAACCACATAAAATGTGTCTCTCACTGTGTAGTTTCCTAACTTCAACTCTAAGTTTGGAAGTCTATCTAGACACTGCACTATGTGTCCATCTGCTACCGCAACATCAAACCCCTCAAACTCCTCTATGTGAAGTGCCCGTCTCGATACTAGTGAAGCATCGATGAAGTTTTGGGTGGCCCCACCATCTATTAGGGAGATTTCCTGTTGCCCCTAAATAATCCCTCTGATACAAAGGGTATTATACCTGGGAATACCAGAAAGGGTCACTATGACTCCTCCCTTTGTTGGTTTCCTCCTGTTAGCCTGCTTTGGAAGTTGTGGGACTACTAGACGATGGGCTCCTACCGGTGTCAGTGGTCTACGGGGAGGCTGCTCCTCTACTGATGTTGACTCCTCCTCTGAGCTAGTGGATCCATTGTCCTGCTCCTCCTCCTCACTGTCCACACTTTCTATTAGTACCTCAATATAATGAATCTCTCCCTTGTCCATGCACCTGTGGCTTGGGACCCAAGGATCTCTACAACTGAAGAAAAGCTTCTTCCTCATAAGCTCTCACTTAGTCTCATCATCCAACTTCTCCTTGCCCTTCCATTCTCTCTAGAATGTCTTCCTGTCTCAATCCCTCTGGGGTACAAATGTTTTGGAGAAAGTTTTAGTCTTTGGCACTGAGTCTACCAGATCTCGAGTGTGAAGGATGGCATCCTGCAAAGTGGGAGGCCTGTATGCCTTCACCCATCCTCTCAAAGGCTCTGTGAGTCCTTATGTGAATAGCATGATGAGCCTAGGCTCTGATATATCTATCACTTCCATGGCTACCCACTGAAACTCTATGATGAATGCCTCTGCTATGCCAGTTTGTCTCAACTGGGCTAGATCCTTGAAGTGTATCTCGGCATCCTTCCTGTCAAACCTGTCCATGAGCCTATCTGTAAATTCCCTATAGGAGGTGATGCGACTGTGACTCAATGTCACCAGTCCATGATACCACCACTCATGTGCCTCACCCTCCAAGTGTAAAGTCGTGAAACTGATGGCCTCTATCTTAGTCATTTGGTTGAGCTTGTAATACATGTCTAGATTTTGTACCCAAGCTCTGGTGGTGTATTTGGAAGATCCATCGAAAGAAGGGATGGTGAGTTTCCCAACTTTTCAGATGAAATCGAGGTTATGCCCCTACTACTGTTGTGGTCCTCCCCTCTACAGCTCTTTGGGGCGGTTCCTAAGTCTGAGTCCATAGTACTCAACTAAG
Organism: Picea glauca; assembly: GCA_000966675.3. NCBI lineage: Eukaryota > Viridiplantae > Streptophyta > Pinopsida > Pinales > Pinaceae > Picea > Picea glauca. Next base: position 510,621 of record JZKD02S1863356.1, on the reverse strand, counting down.
GTCATGTCCTGATGGAAGTCATGACCCAATGCTGTGTACTCCCTCCTATACTCTGGAATGTTGGCGGCATGAGTGGGTGGCCTCTGTGCTATCAGTGGCAGTGCTACTATTGGGGGTGCCCTCTAGAAACTGTTAAACAAGAGTTTGGGAATCCTACTCGCAGAGGTGTATGTGCAAGAGGGTGACTGGGGTCTACTTCCTACTCCCAAGTTCCCTTGTTCTACATGTAGGACTTGTGTATCTGGGGTGCCCACTCTAGCTAATCTATCAACCACCTGTACCAAGGACTGAGACATGGTCTGTTGACTAGCTAACATATTGTTGATAACCTGCATGAAAACTACCTTTGGATATACAGGGGCCTTTCCACTACTCTCTAGTCACTCATATCTATCTCCTAACATCCTCTCTGCCTCGTGTTTAGCCTCACACTCATCCCTTCTCTCTACTTCTCTGTGTGCCTCTTCCTCTTCCTCTGAGATAGGAGGAAAAAGGGGAAAATCAGGCCTATGCCTTCTTTCTTGATGCCTATTGTAAGTGACATATTCATCACCTACGTGTTCAAAACCCTCTCAGTCTTCTGCTACACTCATTGTCTTTAGTCACAAGCTGGCAAGACTAAAGCTCTGATACCACTGTAATGTTCCTGACTTGGCTAGTCTAAGAAACATTGCTAATGTGTGTGTAGGATCAAAAGTTTACAACATATAAATGATCATACAAATAATAAACATGACAAAGGACTGCAAAGTTTATATTATGATATCTCTGTGGATTACAAAATGGCTGAATGTGTCTGAATAAACTGACAATACTCGACTAGATCAATAGACAAAGGATCTTAGCTGGAATACAATTAAGCAACTGCGGCTGAATACAATAACAACACTTGACTAGATCAAAAGACAAAAGGATCTTAGTCGGAATACAAATAAGTAACTTAAAAGATAATACCTTGAATATGGGAGCACTATGGAATCAATGAAGAATGATGGAAGACCTGGATGATCTTCCCAGTGACTAGGGTGTGTTTTTCAACACCGAAATGAGCCAACTAGTGTCTTCATGTTGGAATACACTGAACTATCTCTCCTGAGATGTGCCTCTTCTCCTCAATGACAAGTCATAATCTACATAATGATGAATTAGGTCGCTGACCCTTCCTTTATAGCTTTCCAAAACCCTAAATCATGTTGAAACCCTAATTCACTGTTGATTTCCAAAACCCTAAATCATGCTAAAATCCTAATTCACTGTTGACTTCCAAAACCCTAAATCACTGTTGAAACCATAATTCACTATTGAATTCTATTTTTAGCTCATAATGACTTAAAAATTCTTTTAACCCTTTTTAGCTCAATGTCACTTTCTGAATATAACACTTGTGACTGGAGTGACCTCTAGTAACCCTGTTTACCCCTCTTTGGCCCTAGCTATAGTCTAACGGGGCGGTTTAGACCATTAAGCTTCCTCTTTGGAGATCCTATTTGGAAAGGGACATTACACACGTTCTTGAGTCCAAAAGGCATAACATGATATGGAAAAGTACTCCATGGGGTGGTAAATGCGGTTTTATACTGATCCGCTAAATGGATTTGGATTTGGTTATAGCTAGAGAAACCATTCATGAAGGATAGAGCCTCCTGGCCTGCATAGTAATTGATAATTTGGTCAATGAAAGGGGTAGGGAATTTGTGTTTTGGAAAAGCATGAATGATATCATGAAAGTCATTGCAAATTTGAATAGTGCCCTATTTTTTGTTAATGGGGACAGGGTTGGAAATCCATGATGTGTATGCGATGGGGTATATGAACCCTGCAACACATAGTTTGTCAATTTTGGATTTGATAACTTCTTATTTGGATGGGTGCAGTGGGCATTTCTTTTGATGTATAGGGGTGATATCTAGCCATATGTCGATGCAATATTTGACTATATAAGGATCTAGGTCATGCATCTTTGTCTATGACCAGGAAAAAATATCCCAGTATTCCTAAAAGAAAGCTTTGTAAGCTGTGAGTTCTTTAGGGGACCATGTGATGCCTATGGTGATTTCCTCTATGATTCCTAGTTTGATGAAAATGTCAATTTTGACAGTGGGGGAAATGTTGGCCATGTTTCCTTCTTCAAAAGCATCGGGGGTATAGGGTTGTTGAACAGGTCTATATGCCTTGATGGGATGAAATCCTTTGTTTCAATTGCACATATGGAGCCTTGGCTATAAGGATCAAAGGCTTCCTGTGAGAGAAAAAATTCTTTGTGGTGGAGCACATTCCATGGGAAATTGGGGGTAGTGAGTTCCTCGAGGATATCTTTATCGTAGTGAAAAATACGAGAATATAGCGGATACGGGGAAGGAACATTGGTGGCTATCACCATGTGATTATTTTCAGGTGGTGAAGATGTAGAGGAGGTATCACAACTATGGTGCGATGATGTTCTAGGCATAAACCAAATGTCTAGATACTGTGGATTGTAAACTGTGGTTGGGGGTAAATGTTCCTGAGGGAAATGAACCAAAGAATTGGGGGATTTGGGGGAAAATACTTAGACAGTCTATCCATGAACCATGGAGGGGTGGGAAGTGACTCAGGTTCAGGGGATGTGATGTGGATAGTATCGAAGATGGAATAGGGGGAATCACTTGCATCGCGGGGAGTGAGGTGGTTGGATGATTTTGAATAAGGGCCATTTGGTGAGGCCTGTATTCAATGATCATAGGAAACTTATATGTGAAATGATCAAGTGATTCACAAAGATATCAAGGGCACCTCATCCATTCATTGATTGAGGTCATGACATAATGGATGTCAATGACATGGGTACTTGAGGAAGGGGGTAGAGAGGGGATTTTCTGAAAGCTCTGGCATATTGTCATTAGTGTTTGTCGAAACTGAGGTAGCACAGAGAAATGATGAGTGTAGTGTCCATAATCTAAAAAGATGGCACATGCAAATTTGGTTCACAGCCCTTTGTTGCATGTAGTAGAGGATGCAGAGGAAGTACTAGGTGTGCTTGATGAAGCGATGAGTGAGGTGGTTTCTCGAGGGATTTGGATAAAATTGCATAACTCAGGGAGAGAGGGACATCTATTGGTGGGGTGTCCCTCTTTCTCACATAGTGTGCAAGGAGGTTGAACTCAGGGAGGAAGTGAAGCAGTGGGCTCTTTATTCTTTTGTCTACCCTGAGATGTGGTGGGGGTGATGGAAATTTGGGGTGAAGGTGGTGTGGTTGGAGTTAGTACTTGTTGGCAGCCACACTTATTTTGATTTTTATAAACTGTTGGAAAGGAATTTCATTAATGAGTGGTTTCCATCACCCTGTCTATAAACACTTTTACAAGTTTATTATGACTATTTGGGCTAAAGCCTTATTCATTATTTTCTACTTTTGATTTTCGATTCTTCTATGTTTAATTCATGACTGTAAGCATGAATTAAACTTAGAATTTGGATTGTCAGTTTCATGATCTTTTCCTTAAAAACATCTTTCTACAAATCATTCATATGTAATTAAAATGTAAATCATTTTAAATGGTCGTTGGGAAAATTTATTTGTGTTAATACAATTATTATTGTTCTAATGGCTTGATGGTTCAGTTTCAAATTTCTTGGGCACATTATAAACTTTGGTTAATTATTTAATAAGAAGCCCAAGAGTAATGGTCTAGTGGTGGCAAGTAATGATTTGAGCTCATGAATATAAAACGTCAAAGAAAGTTTCTAGTTTCGACAACTAAAAAGGTAGGTGCAAGGTGTTGTTAGTCACCAAAAATGTAGAATTTTTTCAAACGGCTAGCCAATCCCATTAGGCTCTCAACTGCCAAAGTATGCACGTCATGATGTCTTCTAATACTATTGAAAATGATTATGAGGATATCATGCCATGATTTGGGCAATCCATTTGGGTTTGCATTTATTATTGAATGAATTTTCTTTTCAATAACCCTAAGCTATCAGATCCAAAAATCCTTCTATCTATTCGTAAATCTACCATATAAACCCACAGTTGTCTTGAATCCTTCTTGTTACAGTCTGTCCAATCCCGTAATTTCATTCCAGAGACATGATTTTGCAGGAGAGATTCTGAGAAAACCACTACAAATTAGACAAAACCCTTTAAAACCCAAGACCGAAATGAGCCATTTTACCTTCATCGCAGATAGCTTCCCAGGAAATTGGATGGTTCCAGAGATATAGCTCGTCCTTTAGAGGTCAAAATCTCCAAATTTCCATTTCAGTTAAGGTAAGCGTTTTTTATTTTGCTACAGATATTTTCAAAAAAATTGCAGAGGAGGATATAGCGGAAGGCCTAAAGGAGCAGCTTTGAAGATCAACAAGACGAGAGAAAATGCATTTTTCAATTCTGAAATCCAGTTTTAAAAAAGAACTTTCGGTGGATTAGGCGAGTTTTCAGAGCGACTCTTAGCCACCGAAAGCAGAGTTTTCCGTGGTTTACAGATTAGAAATTTGACTCTTTAGCCACCGAAAATGCAGAGAAGGGAACAAAGGCATTATTTTTTCACAAATCCAAGTTTTATCATTCTAAATTGCACGAGGATGGTTTCTGAATGAAAGTTATAATTAAGAGCATCAACTTTAGTGCTTTGTTCCAGTTTTAAAGGTTCCAGCAAGGTAGAAATGATAAAGCTTCTTGTCAATTTTTGGCAAAAGATGACCTGTCTGCCAAGGTGGAATTTTTTATCTTATCCATCAGCCTTTGAAGACTTGATCCAGATGTCAAATACCATGAACACTATCAAAGTAGAGGATTAAGCAGGCTGGATAACACGATCATTAAAAAACTCAACCAATTTCCATTATAAATTCGGATTTATTAGATGTTTTTTTTTTTGGCAAATTGTTGGAATAGTAATTAGACTATTTTTTTTTATTATGTTATTAAAAAATAAAGGATTTCATTTTCATTTTTTATTTTTGTTTTACTATTTTAACTAGCTATAGAAACCTGTAGCTTATCTTTTTCTAAAAATAAGGTCTCTTTTAAATAAACAATCATAATTTAGTTATGAGAAATCTTCTAACTTATTCTTGTTTTCTTTTTTCAGGATATGGTTTATCTACATGCTGATCATCTAAGGAGAAACATGTCCGACTTTTCATTTAAATGATTAGTATTTCTTTTATGTTTATTTTGTAAAAAAAAAAATTATTAATTTTTGAAATAGCAAACAAGTCAGTTATGAGTGGCTGTAGGCCCTCTATGTTTGTAATATTCTGATCTCATGGGATTTGATTCTATCCTAAGTAATAGGAAGATCATATTTCATAAACTCTTTAAATACCCTATATTTTGTAAACAAAGACATCTTGGCCTGAGGCTAGTTGTGGACAACTTATACTCAAATTTGGACATAATATATGTTTACATTTATTCTTTAGCTACTTGTAAATATTGTTGTTGTCCATGATTTGTTTATATTGATAATTTGATTACTGTTGATAGCTTTCATCTTCACAGATTATTATTCATTAAGATAGTTTCTTTCATACAGTCCACAATTTTATGCAGTTATATGAAAATAGTGAATGATCATTCAATTTGGATGATAGTGTTTATCTTAATCTCATTGAGTGATTAAAAATGGGTCATTACTGTCGGATTTATCTTATGTGTAATTACTTGTAGTCTTATATATCACAGTTATTATTTTGCGTCCTATCGTTTTGTCATTTAAATACATCGATCAATATATTGTCTGGCATTTATTCCAAACAACGTGAAAGTACACTGCAGATTTATCTTGGGACAGAATGAATGGATGATTCATCATTATGCAAACATCGGATGCATACTCTTCAAGCGATAAATAGGTTAGTCTGCTCTTTTTATTTGTTTGTTTAATATAGAAACTATTACATATGGTTTGGTTTTCACTGTTTACATATCCTGTTTCAATAGTAGCTTGATTTTGATTTTACAGATGCAATAGAGATAAAAACGAACCAAAAAGCAATAGTTCATTTTGCTTTCTTTATCTACTTTCATCAAAAGAGAGTCATTTTTACATTTGATTTTAGTGAGTTCAGATTAAAACTCATAAATTGTATAACATGTATATGAATTAGACAAATAGTTATGTGTGTAAATATTATTTAAAATAAGTTGTATATTTATGTGTGCATATATATAACAATGATTAGTAATTAGTGAGTTATTTTGTTTATTTTATTTATTTATTTGTTTCTTTTAGGACTTTAGATTGGCCAACGGAGCCATTAAACCTGTCAGAGTGAGTCAATACAAACGGCTTGGGTTAATTAGACAACCCCAGACCAGATTCACTCTTCTAGTTGATGAGCATTCATTTTCGCCCGTCAACAAATGGCGCTAAAAGGAGGGTTGACTGACAAGTTGGCCTTGTAGGAGCCTTTATTTTAAATGTATTCAATTTCCCCATGGCTCCCCAAATCACTGTGTTGGAACATGCTTTCCACTTGTCATTACCCGATGTTCCCAATGAGACAGTCTCTCACTTTGCCAAAATCACCTTTGATGGTGGAGGCAATACATCTGCTAAAGTCCACCTTAACATGTTTTGGTACAAATGCATCAAACACGACATTTCAGATTTAAGAGTTTTATGCAGATTGTTCGCTTTTACTTTTAGAGGTCGGATTACACATTGGCTTGAGTCCTTTCCAGCATGTCACATTTTTTATTCATTTCAATTTGTAGATGAATTTATAGATGCTTTCGAAATTTATGATTACAATCAATTATGTGAAGAATTATAGACTTCGCTAATCAATGGTGATTCATCTTCGAAAGACTTTTCGACAAGAATTTATCATATCCTCTATAAATTTAATCTTGATGACATGTCATTTGTATTAAATCTCCTCTATGATGCTTACATCCCTTTCATCCAGTCATATTCAATCGTAAATGATGAAGCAGTTACAAATACTATCACTCAATTGCGAGAAGAATTTTGTTCGCAGGATGGGAGAAATCCATCCGAAAATTTTGAACAAGCAAGGGAGGTAGAATCTATTGACCAAGTTCTTACCGACAACCAAACTAGTTTTTCCTCTGAATCATTATATTTTCATTCTTCGACCATCGTAGAAGAAGATTTGTTTCTTGGTCGAGGTGAATATCATCATTCTTGTAACTTATTCTCTAATCAATATTTAAACTCAGTCATTGAAGAACTCTTAAGTGACGAAAATCATCTTAAACATTCTAACATCCCTATGAAACTGATTAGAGAAGAAGATATGTGATTGGAAGGAGAAACCTTAAACCTTCATCCTCAAATTTTAATTCATCCACAGAAAAGACTAGACGTTTGTCACATAAGTTTTGAATTATCTATCATACAGAAGGCAAATCTAGATGATCATATTATGTTGAGGAATTTGTCACCAAAATAGAGTGAGACTTTTAAAGAAAGTGAAGAGAAATGTCTTGAGAATACCACTATTAAATATCATAGCTCAAGAGATTCTTTTCATGTTCTTATTTATGATTCCTTTTATTATTTATATCTTGATCTCTTCTTAGATTTTGGTGGACTTGATACCTTACCTACAACATCCTACTCTTTTCCACCACAATCATATCCTTTCGATAATCCAAGATTTGATGAAATTAATTCCAAACATAACATTGATAAAGTCAGATTTGACACTTTTTCACTTTCATCACTCACATGGGAAAAGGACATGTTGCAAGATGATTTTACACAGTTTATTGTTGAAAAAGACAATGCACTCTATCTTATGGAGATCAACATTCTACGTTGCATATTCGTTCTTTGATTAGCTCAAATTTTAATGTTTATGCTTCACATTTTCAAATGATCAATCTCATCAAAGGAAGTATTAAAACCAATGATCTAATTGATGTCACAAATCCTCTTATGATGAGTTCCCCATTGATATATTCATTTCATCAAAGTCATGGTTTGCATCCTCATTTTTGTGACAGGATCTTAGGATTGCTTGAATATTTGTATATAAAAAATCTTCATAATAAAGATAAAGTTGTGCTTTCTTTGTTTTTACCTAAGTATCTTGGAAGTAGGCATGACATATTCCTTTCAGATCCTCCATGTGAAGAAATTAATAAACACTTAGAGAATTGTCAGGAGAATGGGGCACTTCAGCCTTGGCTGATGGTTATTTCATTTCCCCGTAATCTTGACAAGTTTTTCAAACTTAGTTACACTCGCCCATGCCATTATGACCCTTATCATGACAAGATTGCACAATGGCTGGAGGATTCATACATCAAGAAATTTCGAGGGAATGGCAAGATCATGCTTACTTTGTTTCTAAATGATGACTATGAAGGTAAGTGTGATATATTTATGTCATTTTTTGATATATTACCATTCTTGTTAGTAATGTTTGATTTTGTTTCCATTGCAGGATTAGAGTTACTCTGATGGCTACATTGGAAGCATGACTTCATGTAGTATTCTGATTTGTTTAGTAGTTAGAGTAGGTTTAGGATTAGGTTTTTGTTTAGTTTTATTCCTCACTATTTATCTTTGTAATAATGTAGTCATGAGAACAAGTGGGCGCACCAAGAGAACCATAACATGATTATTGTCAGGGAAGTCCACATGGTCCTTTTCTCTCTTCTTTTTCATTGAATATTTCTTTTCAAAGATGCAGTATTATTATGAAAATTTTAAATGGAAAGTAAAGAGATAAATAAATCTGAATCATAAATTCAACCCTGACCCAAGGTACCATGAGTAGGATTGCTTTCACATCAAACAGGATTTTTCTATTTTCTTTCAGTTTCCCAAGGGATTTTTCACATGATGTTTTCAGATACACCTTTTGTATATATTTTTCTGTTTTGATTTCTTTGCTTTCCATTTTTTTTTGCTGGTTTGTTTTTATTTTCATTTTTGTTTATTTGTCCTTTAGAGTCAAACATGCCTGTATTACAATCTATCTCAAAAAAAGAGAACAAAATTCTTCATCTCGAAATAACTGTCAAAGGGCTGTCAGAGCATCTATTGCTGTCTTTCTCTGAAATTGTAGGCTAGTTAAAGATGATATTTTGTTTGAAAGTCGATTTCTCAGTTTCAATTTCCACTTGAAAGTATTCACGATTATCTTTAAAAATCTCTTTACGTTGTCCCTTCTCTTTAAGAAAGAAACTCAACGATGTCTCCCTGTCCTCAAAAATTAGTTTTGTTAATAAACTATTTTCAGATCTTGATGAAGGTTAGCTAAAAAAATTTAAGGCCTGGAAAATATTAAGTTGTATCAAAACTAGAATTTTTAGCGTCACCCCGCTCTGTTGAATGTCTTTAAAACTATATCAGAATGTGAATAATTTCTCAGAGAGCTGTGGGAAGGGTTTCCCCTTGTGGGTTTTTCCAGGGTCGAAGTTAGACCGAAAATATTTGTGTCTAAATATTTTCTGAGTTTTGCATATTGATGATATTTAATTTCTGCATTGAAAATGATGTTCATTATCCTCATGTTTCAGTTCTGAAATTTATTTTCAGTTCAGAAATTTATTTTCTGTTAAGTTTTTAGATGCTGAAACACCGCTGTGCTGATGCTGAAACACGGCTGTGCTGATGCTGAAACACCGCGGAGCAGATGCTGAAACACCACGGCTGTAGCATATGCTGATGCTGAAACACCGCGGAGCAGATGCTGAAACACCACGGCTGTAGCATATGT
>JZKD02S1863356.1:487677-500890 GCA_000966675.3 Picea glauca | reverse complement strand
GAAACACCACGGCTGTAGCATATGTTGAAACAGTGCTGAAACTAAATTTAGCATTTAAATTTGACTGAAAAATCAGCGAGACTGAAACTGGGTGGGATTTTGAAATATTAACAAACAGGTCTGTTGGCAGTGGGTAAATGCATGCATGATGCCAAGACAACTTCGTCGGGGTACTGAACAGGCCTACTGGCAGTGAAGCAATGTCAGGTAGAAGAAAATTCCTAGGTATAAATCTTGTTTTTAGCCATAAGCATCCTTCATTCTGATTTGAAATTTCTTGGATAGGACATATACATCAGATTGGGTTAATTGGCATCCCTGTCGAGGCTATGGACGCCTGCTAGCAGCAGTGTCCCTATCAACAGTATTGGAGACATTAACTTAAACGTCGTGGCTTTCTTTTGTGAAGTTTGTCACCAGATTTTGTTCTTTTTAAACGAAAGATATTTGTAATTGGACTGCGTCATCATTATTAAAGATGTTCAAACAACCTTTCAGTTGTTCTTTGATTTGAAATCTTTTAGAGTTCCCTAACCTGAACTCGCCAGTGATGCAGAGATAACTGCTTCACCCAGTATGTCACCATTGTTGGCAACCACACTTATTTTAATTTTTATAAACTATTCGAAAGGCATTTCATTAATGAGTGGTTTCCATCACCCTGTCTATAAACACTTTTACAAGTTTATTATGACTATTTGGGCTAAAGGCTCATTCATTATTTTCTACTTTTGATTTTCGATTCTTTTATGTTTAATTCATGATTGCAAGCATGAATTAAACTTAGAATTTGGATTGTCATTTTCATGATCTTTGCCTTAGAAACATCTTTCTACAAATCATTCATATGTAATTAAAATGTAAATCCTTTTAAATGGTCATTGGGCAAATTTATTTGTGTTAATACAATTATTATTGTTCTAATGGCTTGATGGTTCAGTTTCAAATTGCTTGGGCACATTATAAACTTTGGTTAATTATTAAATAAGAAGCCCAGGAGTAATGGTCTAGTGGTGGCAAGTAATGATTTGAGCTCATGAATATAAAAGGTCAAAGAAATTTTCCAGTTTCAGTAGCTAAAAAGGCAGGCACAAGGTGCTATTAGTCATCGAAAATGCAGAATTTTTTCAAATGGCTAGCCGATATTTTTTAGGCTCTCAACTATCGAAGTATACACGTCATGATGTCTTCTAATACTGTCGAAAACAATTATGAGGATATCATGCCATGATCTGGGAAATCCATTTGGGTTTGCATTTATTATTGAATGAATTTTCTTTTCAATAAACCTAAGCTATCAAATCCAAAAATCCTGTTGTCTATTCTTAACTCTACCATCTAAACCCACAGTTGTCTTGAATCCTTCTTGTTATAGTCTGTTCAATCCCGTAATTTCATTCCATAGACACGATTTTGTAGGAGAGATTATGAGAAAACTACTACGAATTAGACAAAACCCTTTAAAACCCAGAACCAAAATGAGCCCTTTTACCTTCATTATGAATAGTTTCCCCAGAAATTGGATCGTTCCAGAGATACAACTCATCCTTTAGAGGTCAAAATATCATAATTTTTGTTTCGGTTGAGGTAAGCAGTTTTTTTATTTTGCCACAGATATTTTCAAAAATATTGTAGAGGAGGATATAGCAGAAGGCCTGAAGGAGAAGCTTTGAATATCAACAAGATGAGAGAAAATGCATTTTTCAATTCTGAAAGCCAGTTTTAAAACAGAACTTTTGGTGGCTTAGGCGAGTTTTCACAATGTCTCTTAGCCACCGAAAGAAGAGTTTTTCGTGGTTTACAGATTAGAAATTTGACTCTTTAGCCACCGAAAACACAGAGAAGGGAACATAGGCATTAGTTTTGCATAGATCCAATTTTTATCATTCTAAATTGCATGAGGATGGTTTCTGAATGAAAGTTATAATTAAGAGCATCATATTTAGTGCTTTGTTCTAGTTTTGAAGGTGCCAAAAAGGTAGAAATGATAAAGCTTCTTGTCTATTTTTGGCAAAAGATGACCTGTTTGCCAAGGTGGAATTTTCGATCTTATCCATCAGCCTTTGAAGACTTGTTGTAGATGTCAAAGACCATGAACACTATCAAAGTAGAGGATTAAGCAAGCTGGATAACACGATCATTAAAAAACTCAACCAATTTCCATTATAAATTTGGATTTATTAGATTTTTGTTTTTTTGGGGCAAATTGCTAGAATAGTAATTAGACTTTTTATTTTGAATATGTTATTAAAAAATAAAGGATTTCATTTTCATTTTTTATTTTTGTTTTACTATTTTAACTAGCTACAAAAACCCGTAGCTTATCTTTTTCTAAAAGTAAGGTCTCTTTTAAATAAACAATGATAATTTAGTTATGAGAAATCTTCTAACTTATTCTTGTTTGGTTTTTTCAGGATATGGTTGATCTACATGCTGATCATCTCAGGAGAAACATGTCCGACTTTTCATTTAAATGATTAGTATTTCTTTTATGTTTATTTTGTAAAAAAAACTTTTCTTAATTTTTGAAATAGAAAACAAGTCAATTATGAGTGGTTGTAGGCCCTCTATGTTTGTAATATTCTGATCTCATGGGATCTAATTCTATCCTAAGTAATAGGAAGATCGGATTTTATAAAATCTTTAAATACCCTGTATTTTGTAAACAAAGACATCTTGGCCTAGCGCTAGTTGTGGACAACTTATACTCGAATTTGGACATAGTATATGTTTACATTTCTTCTTTACCTACTTGTAAATATTGTTGTTGTCCCTGATTTATTTATCTTGATAATTTGATGATTGTTGATATCTTTCGTCTTCACAGATTATTATTTTGTTAAGATAATTTCTTTCATACAGTCCACAATTTTATGCTTCAGTTATATGAAAATAGTGAATGATCATTCAATTCGGATGATAGGGTTTATCTTAATCTCGTTGAGTGATTAAAAGAGGGTCATTACTGTTAGATTTATCTTATGTGTAATTACTTGCAGTGTTATATATCATAGTTATTATTTTGCGTCCTATCGTTTTTTCATTTAAATACAATGATCAATATACTATCTGGCATTTATTCCAAACAACGTGAAAGTACACTGCAGATTTATCTCGGGACAGACTAAATGGACGATTCATGATTATACAAACGTCAAATGCATACTCTTCAAGTGATAAATAGGTTAGTCTGTTCTTTTTATTTTATTTTTTAATATAAAAACTATTACATATGGTTTGGTTCTCACTGTTTACATATTATGTTTCAATAGTAGCTTGATTTTTATTTTACAGATGCAATAGAGATAAAAACGAACCAAAAAACAATAGTTCATTTTGCTTTCTTTATCTACTTTCATCAAAAGAGAGTCATTTTTACATTTGATTTTAGTGAGTTCAGATTAAAACTCATAAATTGTATAACATGTATATGAATTAGACAAATAGTTATGTGTGTAAATATTATTTAAAATAAGTTGTATATTTATGTGTGCACATATATAATAGTGATTAGTAATTAGTGATTTATTTTGTTTCTTTTATTTATTTATTTGTTTCTTTTAGGACTTTAGATTGGCCAATGGATCCATTAAACCCATCAGAGTGAATCAATCCAAATGGTTTGGGTTGTTTAGAGAACCCCAGACTGGGTTCACTCTTCCAGTTGACGAGCGGTCATTTTTGCCCATCAACAGTACTGGAATTTGCATCGATATTCCTTCTGTTTNNNNGGTTGAGGGACCATCGCGGGTGGGTGTAGATACCATACTAGAATGGAAAGCACCATGTTGGGAATGGTAAGCATTGCGGCTACCTGAAAATATTGAATTCCTAGTGGGGGCTAGAAGAAGGGGATTTGAGTGATGGCTTGGGGGATTGTCTCCCAATTCAGGATTTTCCCTTGAGGAAGGGTAAAATCGGGGGTAAGTGGTGTCGTAGGGTTCTTAGTTAATTCCTGAGGTAGGATTTCTTCCACTAGTGGGACATGGGGGGGGTGGAGTAGTCACTGTGGGAGGAACGGTGTCTCAAGATTCAGTTCTATCGGAATATATGACACACACTTGTGACGAGGGGTGTATGAGTGGTGGCACTCCATAGTATGTCCCCAACAAGGACGATTCCTTGAAAAATCTGGGGGCCATATCTATGAGTGGGTAGGAGTTGAAATTAGTGTGGACAAGAGGTAGGATGTTATCGATGTTGTAGGAATGGTTAGGCTTGTAATATGAAAATTGGTCGATGGTGATGATGTTCCCATTGTGGGGCAACAACATCATTTGAAACATAGAAGAGGCCACCTCCTTCATAGCGTACATGTAGCTACACCCAAACAAGATGTTGTAATCAATCTGGGCATCGATAACTTCAATGTCTATTAGGATAGATTTTCCCCCAAGTTCAATGGGGACATTTTGAAAGAGCCCTTCAGGAGAGGATGGTCATCCATTATAAGCTCTCAAAGTGATGGTGGATGGTATTTGTTAGTAACATTTTTGGTATCTGGATTTTAAAGAGAAAGACGGACGAGATCTTTCGAGTCTCAAAAAACCGATGGGATCCTAGCCATTAATTTTGGCAGGACGCGTGTCAGACATCAAAAGGAAAGTTGGGATTTCAGCTCATTGGGGAATCGGAGTTTCTAAAGGCAGAGAACTCTTACATGGGTAATCGCGATGCGCAATTGCCCGACTAAATTATAGCCGCCCGTCAATTGTGGCACGTGGCAAAAGATCCTGCGGAGTCGAGGATCGGGGATACGAAAGTCCCATGCGCATGATATTAGGAATTCTGATATCCCGATACCCGATTTCCTGATATCGGGGGTAGCTTTTCATAGTGGAAGACAGGTGGCAGGCTATGCACCAAGGAGCTGATCGTCAACAAGTCAACGGTCATAAGCTATCAGGTTTCGGGGGATAGCAAGTTTAGTGGACACAAACAGCGTGTCGTCAGGAACGCCGAAATCCCGATGGAAAGTTGAACCACGGTCGCGCAAGGACAGGTCAGATGGACTGTGGACTACCCGGTAGGGGCCAATTCCTAAAAGAAGGAGCTCATCGCATATCGGGATATCGGCATTCCCAGATGCAAGGAATTTGTGCACTCCAAACTCACGAATCCCGAATTCTCGAAATCCTGAAACATTCATCACAGACCTCCATTTACCTATCCCCTGCCGCCACGTCCTTCTCTTGTACCATGACATCTACATTTTCTTCTTGACCACGGTGTTCCTCCACCTGGCTCATACACTTCAAATCTCATGGATCCTGTCACTTGTATCCGCCCTATCGTTTTCCCTGACCGATCACAGTCCATTCACCACTTCACGACAACTCGTCAGGCCTACCATGATCCCTCCAAGCAAGATTCAAATGGTATAATATGAAGGTTTCCATGTCCTGTAGCTACAGATTCGGCCAGGGCCTTTCCCGATCCCAATGGAACAGTTATTGCGGCAGTTGATGGTGGTTAAACATCGTTTCCTCCATAAATGGAAAGTCTGGAATTGACTGTAAGCTTGTCAATTCTCTCTCAGGTCCTTTGTAATGTGATTGCGTCTAACTGAAGTCCAAGACTACCCAGAGACTGTAGGTGCAGTAAGCATACAGACGTAATGTCTTCAATGCCATGCCTCGATTCCGCTTCTAGTATTTTTGTTCCAAGTATATGTAGGCATTTTGGCCACTTTTGCAAGCATCGATGGTTGAGCAGAGCTCCCTAGTTGTAAAATTTTAATGAAGCATTGTTGTTTTGGTTATGTATGAGATTTGGAGACTTCTTGCCTTATGAATGCGAGTTTCTATCATATCTTTGTTTACACTGCATTAGAGCAACTCAAAATTGGAGGATCCATTCGAGCCGTAACTATTATAGGATGATGTTGTAATGGATCATTGTAATAGTTACAGAGCCTTTAATCAGTCCCTGTAATTCTCTTAGCACTGAATGACTTGGAATTGGAGGATCCAGTCAAGTCCTCTTTCAGCTTCTTGAAGCCCTGAACCGGGAGGATCCTGTTTTCGGAGTTTTTCCTCTGCAAACTGTTGCAAGCCTGATGCCTAGAGCTGTTTGTCCACTTTCTCCCAAGTCTTCCACCTGTTCATGTTTAAATCAACCCACTGGCTGAAGTTAGGATTCCAGACCTCCTCTGTCCTTTATGCACCAGACTCAGTCCCCGAGTTAGAGTGATACCTCCTAGAGCCGTTCTCTCCATTTGATCACCCTTCATAAACAAATCGTGACATAAGACTGATGGGGGTTGGGCTCTGCTCCTGCAAGCAATCCAGGAGTGACTTCTAATGCTAACATTTCTGGTGTCGTTGTCGGGGATTGAAATTGAAGATTTTCCCTGGGTAGAATGACATTGAGCCTCTGAATCCGAAGGTGCATCGGATTATCAGAGCCTTTCAGATTGCTAATTTGCACCTGGCGACTCCATTGTGATGACTCCGCTAGGAGGAACCTGCTCTGTTAATTGTGTCTTTTAGAGGTAGGCATACGCGGTCTCACCCACAACTGCCTCTAGCTACACCTGAAGTAGATCCTGAGGCAGTGCTCAGAAAGGGAAAGGCCTCTGAGGAAGAAACGTCCATCACCGAGCCAGGTAATCCACCATACTCTTCTATTGGATCCCCTTTTTCTCCTCCTCAAATTTTTGACAGACCTGTATCTGCAGTTTCCCGTTTCTTAAATTTTGGGAGTGTTCCTGTTGAGTTTTCATCTCCTGGTTCGGCACCCGAGGGACAAGACTTTGTCACTCCCCCCTCCTTTGAAGTTGTACCTTGGCATAGACCCCCGACCTCAGAAGAATTCCCCACTCCTGCACAGGGAGGAGAACCTGCCGACTGGAGCTCAGTGCCCTGTTCCTTGAATCACCTTTTGTTTCCCACCCCACTCCGAGATTTACCCCCGCTAGCCCCTTCGCGAACTCCTTCTCCTCCCAGCTCTCCTCCACCTAACATCCCTATGGCTGGTGCTGATCCCCCTCCGAATAGAATGGATGCCATAGTCACTGCCAGATATGCTCCCTTAATCCTACCCCATCCTGTGAATCCTTTTCCCACTGGGGATTACTTGAAATACATGCCCAAGTTCACTGGGGAAGGAGACATAACTGCTGAAGAGCACCTGGCTTCTTTCTATAGTTATGCAGACAACCTCAATATCGAAAATGAAGATGTCTGGATGAGAGTTTTCGTCCAAAGCCTAGATGGTGAAGTAAGAAAGTGGTTTAGAGGATTGGCTCCAGGGTCCATCGCTGGGATTGAATCTCTAGATAGCATTTTTATGAGACAGTGGGGAGATAGGAAGGATTTTATGTATTACATGACAGAGTTCGAGTCTCTAAATAATATGGATGGAGAGTCGATCTCTGAATTCTCCAAAATATTCAACAAGATGTATAACAAGATCCCTGCAGAGATAAAGCACTCGGAAGCCTCTGCCCAAATTTCCTATGTTGGCACTTTTGACCCTGATTTCTTCTTATTGTTGAGAGAAAGAAGAGCCACTTCCTTAGCCCAAATGAAAGATTTGGCCATAGAAGTGGAATCCAACATATTAGCAGCTAATAGATTGAGGAACAAGACTGACACAGACAGAAGAAAGGGGAGGTCAGAAGCCTCAACCTCTGGATCATTGGTTCCCCACCCTCAAGTGGATGAGCTGACCAAGATGGTGAAGTCTCTGTCTGTAGAGATGGAGAGGATGAGGGTGGAAGGGAAGAAAGCGTATAAAGGCCCTCAGATTGCTGAAAATAGAGGAGGATTCAGGAAGCCAAATAATTTTACTCCCCCTAATATGCAAAGGGAGAAGGGAAGAGACAAAGAAGACCAGAAGATTCAGGCTCCTTTTCAAAACAATTTTGTGGCCGAGGAGGAGGAAAGAGAAGCAGACGAGCTTGATCCTGAGATCCATTGCTTTGTATACACTCCTCCTTTTCCTCATCTCACCCAATCTGCATACGAGGAGTCTCTCATGGACAGTCAGTTGAATGAATTAAGCAAGGGAGAGAAAGCTAGTGGCGGCCGAGGCAGGTACAACCTGAGGTCTGATAAAAGGACAGCAGTGCCTGACATTCCCCAGCAGTCCATTACAATAGAGAGACCTGCTTATGAAGAATCAAATGGTCATGGAGGTAAGAAAGCTCAAGCCCCTTCTCCCATTGTCCATAATCGTGTTCCTGAAATAAACGAAATTCCAAAGCCTACATATTCTTTTAATTTCGAGCATGAAATTCAAAAGATCAGAATCCCTGTGCTCCTCACTGAGCTTATTAAACATGACGAATTTAAAAAACGCTTCTCTCAGCTTTTACAGTCTGAAGCCTCAGGCCTTCTCTCAGACTCCATAAACCTCCAAGATGAAAAGCCAACAGTTTTCCTAGGTCCCATGGTAGAAGATAGAGATGAATCATCCCCTCCCTTCTACACCTCCTTGAACATACATGACAAAGTGTTGCACAACTGTTTAATGGATTCAGGGGCCTCTCATAACCTCATGCCCAAAACTTTCATGGAAGAATTAGGGCTAGAAGTTACCCGAGCCTATCATGACCTTTATTCCTTTGACTCTAGGAGAGTCCAGTGCCTTGGAGTGATCAAAGACCTGGTTGTGACCTTGTTTCAATTGCCTATGAAAAGTGTGGTCATGGATATTGTAGTAGCTGATGTCCCCCCCAAGTTCGGTATGTTGTTGTCAATATCTTGGATTAAAAGACTGGGGGGAACCTTGCAGATGGACCTTACATATGCTACTATCCTAGTGTTTGGAGGAGAGCATAGAAGACTATACAGGGAAGCTCAATTGGCTTATATAATCAGTGATGAAGTCAACCCCACCAATCATCCTATTTTTGCCTTAGACACTGATTTAGGCTCCAGCTTACTGCAGCTCACCCATGCCCCAGAGCCACCTCTGAAACTCATAAAACAGCCTACTGTTTCCCCTGAAGTTCCTCTCTCCATCACCCCAATCTAGAAAATGTTCTTTGATGGAGCCTCCTCCCGAGAAGGTGCTGGAGCTGGAGTGGCTTTAGTGTCACCTACTCAGAAAACCATATCTCTGTCATACAAATTAGAATTTGAAGCTACCAACAATGTGGCAGAGTACGAGGCTCTTGTTCTGGGACTAAGGGCTGTGAGGGAAATGGGAATTCAGGAGATAGCAGTGTTCGGTGATGCATATTTGGTGGTCCAGCAGGTCAGAAGCGCTTATCAAGATAAGCATCCTCGACTCAGGAGTTACAGGAATGAGGTCTGGGACCTGGTTGACAGTTTCTTCTTGGCATTTAATATTTCTTTCATCCCAAGAGAGGAAAACACCTTGGCAGATTCCTTGGTTGCATCCGCTAGCAATTTCAAAATACCTCTGCCACCCAAGCTCAGATATGATGTAGAAGTAAAGTACAGACCCTCCATACCTAACAATGTCAAACATTGGAAGGTATTAGAGGACGATCTTGAGATCAAGAGATTCTTGGAGACGGTTGAGGAGTTTTCAGAAATGCATATAGACCAAGATGTCGTCTCAGAGGATAAGCTTGATGGGGGTAATATTCTGAATAAGATTGTAGGGCGTGACATTGTACAATTTCCCAACAATCATATTCCCAGGGGACTCGTTCCTTTGGAAAGGATTTTTGATAGTAACGATGTGTCGGCAAATGGAAAGGTCTCGGAGGAGGATGTCGATACTATTCAGTGCAATATTGGGACCGAGGGCGAGCCCAAGTATGTCAAATTGTCAAAGGGTCTGACAGAAGAACAAAGGTTAGAATACAATGCACTTTTAAAGAAATTCGCTGACGTGTTCGCCTGGACCTACGAAGACCTCAAAACCTACAACACCTCAGTCATAGAGCATAAAATTCCACTAAAGGAGGAGGCAAAGCCATTCAGGCAGAAGCTGAGGTAGATCAATCCCATGTTGCTGCCTATCATGGAGAGAGAAGTGAAGAAGTTGTTGCAAGCTCAGATCATTGTACCACTGAGATATTCAGAGTGGGTGGCTAATTTGGTGCCAGTAAGGAAAAAKAATGGAGAKATTYGACTCTRTGTAGACTTCAGGAACCTRAACAGAAGCTCGCGAAAAKATAACTACCCCCTGCCAAAGATGGAACATATATTGCAGAGGGTGACAGGAGCTTCCAGGATATCTATGATTGATGGTTTCTCTGGCTACAATCAAGTCTCTGTTCTACCTGAAGACAGGGAAAAGACAACATCCACCACTCCATGGGGTACATTCATGTATGCCAAGATGCCATTTGGACTTATGAATGCAGGGGCGATGTTCCAACGCACCATGGACATAGCTTTCATTGGGGAAAAGGATAAATTCGTGGTCGTTTATCTGGATGACATCACAGTATTTTCAAAATCTGATGTAGAGCATCGTCATCATCTCAAAAAAGTTTTCCTGAAATGCAGAAAGTTTGGCATTTCATTAAACCCCGCGAAATCTCTGTTTTCTATGAAGGAAGGGAGATTACTAGGCCACATAGTATCATCAAAAGGAGTCAGAATTGATCCCAGCAGAGTTGAGGAAATACAAGCCTTACCAATCCCAAGGTCTAGGAAAGAGGTCCAATCTTTCCTGGGTAAAATTAATTTCCTGAGGAGGTTTGTGCCTAATTTTGCTGAAGAAGTAAAGCTGATAACGACCATGCTAAAAAAGGAAAATGAAGTAAGATGGACCCCTCAATCGCGTCATTCCTTTGAACAAATCAAGAAATCCCTGACCGAAGCTCATGTGCTTATCAGTCCCAACTATTCGAAAGATTTCCTTATTTTCTCCTTTGCCTCGCCTGACACAGTAGCTGATGTTTTATTATAGGAAAATGACAGTGGGTTAGAACAGCCTATTGCTTACTTCAGCCGAGCACTTAGGGATGCCGAAGTCAGGTATGATGCTATGGAGAAGCAAGCTTACGCTCTGGTGAAATCTCTCAAGGCTTTTAGAACCTACATTCTGCAATCAAGGATCATCGCCTATGTCCCCTCGGCTGCTGTCAAAGATATTCTTGTTCAGCTTGATATAGATGGGAGAAGGAGTAAATGGATAGCCAAAATACTGGAGTTTGACCTGGAAATAAGGCCCACCAAATTGATCAAAGGACAAGGCTTAGAAAAGCTGCTGGCTGAAGCAAATTGCCAAGCTTTGGGGATAAGTTTCATCAATGAATGCTCGGGTATTCAGCAGAGTCAAGTGTCTGACATAGATCATCAAAGGGAGCCCCCATTGGCTAAATGTCCTTGGTATAAGGATGTCATATACTTTTTGCAGGAGCTGTAGCCTCCAGATGGCCTGCAAAAAAGAAAAGCAAGAGATATAAAGCTCAAAGCAGTCAAGTACTGCATAATTGATCAAACATTATATGGGAAATACCCTCTGGGAGTTCTTTTAAAATGCCTTGGTCAACCAGAGGCTGAGATGATCATGGATGAATTTCACAATAGTCTATGTGGAGGGCACCATTTCTGGAGAGCCACAGCCCACAAAATCCTTAGGGCTAGGTACTACTGGCCTACCGTATTTACTGATGTCTGCAAAGGGGTCAGAGCCTGCATCAAATGCCAAAAGTTTGCAGGAAAGAAGTATCTCAGATATTTTCCATTAAAACCGGTGGTGGTTTCAGGGCCTTTCCAGTAGTGGGGCCTAGATTTTATTGGAGAAATTCACCCTCCCTCCAGTGAGCAGCATAGGTGGATCCTGACTACTACAGATTTCCTTACCAAGTGGATTGAAGCTATTCCCACCAGGAGTTCTTCCCACAAGGTAATCATCGGATTCTTGGAGGACCTCATCACAAGGTTTGGCTATCCAAATATGATTGTCACCGATAATGTAGCAGCTTTCGGGTCTAATCCATTGGCAAGGTTCTATGAGCAGTTTGGAATTAAACTGATTCACTCCACCCCATATTACCCACAAGGAAATGGTTTAGCAGAGTCCTCCAACAAAAGTTTAATAAGAATCATCAAAAGGTTGTTGGAAGACAATCAAAGGGCTTGGAACTCGAAGCTTAAATTCGCCCTATGGGATGATCGAGTGTCTACAAAAAGTGCTACAGGCCTCTCCCCTTTCCAGTTAGTTTACGGAGCCGATGTTGTTTTCCCTTCTCAGCTAGCCATCCTTGTAGAGAAATTCCTCCAGGACCATCAGGAGGAGCCTGATGACATGATCAGAAGGATTCATCAGCTAGTAGAGGTCCAACAGACTAGAGAGTAGACAATGAATAGGATTCAAGACCATCAGCAAAAGATCAAGCAGTTTTTCGACAGGAAGGCCAAGAAGGAGCATTTCCAGGTAGGAGAGCTGGTACTAAAATGGGATGCTCCTAAACAAGATAAGGGAAAGCACAACAAATTTGAAGCCCTGTGGATTGGGCCTTTCAGAATCTCCGAGGATTTTTCAAACAACACATACAGGTTGCGAGATTTAGCAGGTGAAGAGGTCTTCGGTGGCCCAGTGAATGGGCATTTCCTGAAAAAATACTTTGTTTGAGTCTCAGATGACTTTTTGTTTGTAAATATTGTCCTTTTGTTTCTCAGCTCAATCGCTTTTTATTTTTGCGCCCTAATAATGACTCCATAGCCCAACAGAAGGCGACTGGAACTGCAGGAGAAGTTTTTAAAGAATCGCAGGGATGACTCTATCCCCCATGGAGCCTAATGTTAGTAACATTTTTGGTATCTGGATTTTAAAGAGAAAGACGGCCGAGATCTTTCGAGTCTCGAAAAACCGATGGGATCCTAGCTGTTAATTTTGGTAGGATGTGTGTAAGACATCAGAAGGAAAGTCGGGATTTCAGCTCATCGGGGAATCGGAGTTTCTAAAGGCAGAGAACTCTTACATGGGTAAATCGTGATGCGTGATTTCCCGACTAAATCAGAGCCGCCCGTCAGCTGTGGCATGTGGCAAAAGATCCTGCGGAGTCAGGGATCGGGGATACGAAAGTCCCATGCGCATGATATTAGGAATTCTGATATCCCGATACCCGATTTCCCCATATCGGGGGTAGCTTTTCATAGTGGAAGATAGGTGGTAGGCTATGCACCAAGGAGCTGATCGTCAACAAGTCAACGGTCATAAGCTATCGGGTTTCGGGGGATAGCAAGTTTAGTGGACACAAACAACATGTCGTCAGGAATGCCAAAATTCCAATGGAAAGTTGAACCACGGTCGTGCAGGGACAGGTCATATGGAC
>JZKD02S1863356.1:436337-465614 GCA_000966675.3 Picea glauca | reverse complement strand
AGTAAAGAAATTATATCATTTGCATTTGATTTAGATAGCAAAGTAATACTAAACCATAAACAAAATGATATACAAAACTTGAAACAAAGTGTTGATATATTGAAAAGCAAAAGCTACGACAAAACATCAATTATGCTCCAGTTTGAATCAGAATTACATATCCTTGTTCTCCCACAACTAAGGATGTTGATTATTACAAAACCAGAGGTTTATATAGGTTTGTCACAAGGTAAAACATCCTTGTGAATAATAGCAAATTGTTTTACATAATCTAGGGGAAAATCCCAAAATCTACTAAACTGAGTAAATAAAATGCAAGTAAAATCTGTAGATCATCTCCTAACTGCTCATGATATCTATTGCCAATTCGAATTTGCCTGCAATAGAACACAAAGATCAACTTAGAAGGATGTTTTATTAGGAAAATAATAAAAAAATTGACTTTACAGACTTAGCTACAAAATCATCTGATTCTGTAGCTAGTCAAAAATAGCAAACAGGACTAGATATAATCAAATAAAATCAAATCCAAAACTAATTACTAATAATTCAATTAAAATTATCCTTTAAATTAAACCAAATAAAAAAAAATGCAATCGGGACAGGGTAAGAATGCTCTGTTTTTCCAATTGACATAAAATCGAATCAAATCTCAACATGATTGTTTCATAAATGCAATCAATGGTAAACCAAATCATATGAGATACAAAAAAAAATCATTATTGATTTGCATAAGATTCATATCGTTTAATCCATTGCTAATATAGAAAGTCGTCATGATTTCATGCATAACTATATCCATAGAATCCAGCCATAGACTTTGTTTGTTGAGTTTCAAACAGTTCACAGGTATGGTCGTAACTATCATTGACTAGTTATAGTCATAACAACAGGTTGATATCATTCAGTTAAAAGGACAA
This sequence comes from Picea glauca, assembly GCA_000966675.3. Lineage (NCBI taxonomy): Eukaryota > Viridiplantae > Streptophyta > Pinopsida > Pinales > Pinaceae > Picea > Picea glauca. The sequence goes on along the minus strand of JZKD02S1863356.1, from coordinate 464,694 downwards.
TATATAAATTGCTTCCATTGCAATTGGATGAAATCATACTCCATGAATATCGACTCAAAAATCTTCGTGTTTGATCACCACACAGTTAATAGACAGAGGCACGATAAAATCGACAGAATTCATGAACTGGGCAATAATCAACACAAATATTTATCGAGTTAATTATAGAAACAATATCGAAACCCTGAACATAATCCAATTCAAACAATAATGAGAATCAAATAAGTTTCAATTGGTTATGTATCAACGGAAAAGTATCAGATCTGGTTGAAAGACAAAAATAGTTAACCCATTTATCAATCATTTTTACTCATAACTAATTCAAATCATACCATTGACTGTATTCAAAAATTGAAATACCAACAACAGTCTATTTTTAAGAATATTAACAACTTGTCTTATTAACAAAGCATCGAACTAAATTTGAACAATCATATATATTCAATGATCCATCGAATCAAAACCAAATCCAATCAAATCTTAAACTATAACGAAAATTGATTTATCACCACAAAAATTATATATAGTGAAGCATGCTTATGTAACAGAGCAGGTGAAATATGTACACAGAGTGTAATATAAATGAGTGAAAATTATACCATCGCAGTTGCTGAGACTATGTCAATTTTGAATTGACAATTGCTGTAGCAGATTAGACATTTTTGAACAGAATCGAACCAGTAGTTCGTTTCTTCTTGTCATTGGGTTGCACCTTTGCACTATGACCAGTGAGCTTTGCCACTTGGTTTTCCAAATCGTGGATTTTGGATTGCAACCTTGGGACATCCAAGTAGTATCTTTCCAACCAAAACTCACATTGATCGCAAGGTGGAGCAACAGGTTAAACAGAAGGGGGTTTCGATGATTCCCCAAGGGTTCCATGGGGTGGTTCAATACCAGGGAAGTCAGGGTTATCCCGCGGACAAGGAGGTAAATTCTTCACAAAATCATAAGGAGGTTTGCCACACAAGCCCTCGGAGTAAGGATACTCTTCGGTGAGAAAACGTTCAATGTCTGAATTAGAGTCTTCGCTGACCACGATAGGCTCTGATTTGGCAGGGGGTTTAGGTTTATTCCTCGCCATGCAAGAGATTAACCTTGCATTTTTCTTGCCTCCAGAATTAGCACCAGTCTTTGCTTTAGTCTTTTTGGTTGCAGGCTTAGAAATTTCAACCTGTTTAGTCACAACCATAGGCAAATTTGTAGGTGAATCAGGTTTAGGTTTGGGTAGCAAAACACTATAAGGCATAGGGATAGGCTTGGTTTCGGTCACCATGGGCTTATCAACCTGTGGAGGGTTCGATTCTTCAAAGCCATTACGGCTGAGAAAATCATTCCAAGAATCACGACGTAACCCCAATTCATAAACCAAAATTATTTTAATCAACCCCAAATGGAAGAGGCTGGTATCAGCTTGGATACGCTTGTACCTTTTAGCCATTTTGAACAAAATTCTATGCAGATAGTGGGGCATACTAAGTTCGAAACCCATAAAAACCATCAATAAACGCAGGTGAAACAAGAAAATGAACCCGTACCTGCCTTCACAAGTAACGAATTGCTTGATAATCATCAGGAGATCATACCAGCGGGGTTTCAACATTTTTGCAGGCAAACCTCTATCGCAGGAGTTCACTGTGAGATATTGGAACAGTAATGTCCACGGGACATCATCTACCTTACAACTTTTCGACCATTTTTGTCCTGTGACAGGAAGGCTGGTTGCCAAGCTGAGAAACTATTCAATGATTTCAAGCTGGACATCTCCAACTTTGGCTCGGCAGCCATCGAACGATAACGCAAATTGTCGAGCCACGGTGAGGTTATAACCATCGAACTTCCTAATGAAAGCGAGCCACCCGAGATTTTCCAGGTTGCTATACGCACCATCAAACATTAACAGTGCTTGGCACCCATTGGGCTCGGCCCTCACGACAGGAGCCATGGCTTCTGTATATGGTGGGGTTTGAACTGAACAAAACAATGCACAGGGTTAAAAAACGATAGGGTTTAACAACTTCAGCGCTCAAAGAGGCTGGAATTAACTGCATGCGTGCAAAGGTGGTGGGATTACCACCGCCATGCAATGTATTAATGACTGTGTACAGTGTTGTTCCATCTATAATCATAATCGTTTAAATCATATGTATCGGCCAACCAAATAGGTGTACAACCATATCAACGTGCCATCCATCCGAAATAGAACCAACACCATATGTTATAATCATGCGCCAAGTGTACAGTTCAATCCAACATGAAATCCAACATTAACCAACGATCTGTCATGTCAATCAAACGTTTTAAACTAATGTTAATTCAATCATGCCAATGCATAGTTTGAAACTATAATCGTTCAGTGTAATATCAACTTCACAAAACAATGCACCGAACATTGATTATAAAATTTGAAATCCAAAAGATTACTCAATGCGCCTTTGTGAAACTCAAACCATTGTTTTTATTCTCAAATCGACCTTATAAATTTACCAATGCATTCGTTGCACATTCAAATGTTTATATTTCAAAGTTTTTAGAACATTGCAACCAAAAATCTCATATAATCAATGAGTCAATAGCCCATAGCAATAAGGATCAAAGCATATAAGACCAAAATCAATCATGACCTTTATAGGATCAAATGTAACCAGTAAATCTTCATGCTCAAAGGCTTAGTAATCAAACATATCCAAATGCGCAATCAAGGTAAGAGTAGGCCAAAGGACATAAGTTTTAAAAAATCTTTTGCAGTCATGTGATAAACCAATGGTCAAGTGTCTTTCGGAAAAATCAATAAAAGACGACGACAGTCCAAACAATGAAAGAGGTGTTTTCACACTTTCATTTGTGAAAACTGAGTCGAAACCAAATTGCAATTGTTGCAAAAAATGAAACAAATGTCTAGAAGCACAATGCGACGATGATTTGTCATTAATGAGACAAGGGGTGTAGGCAGCTTTTTTAGAGTAATTAAAAAAAATGAATTGGCTGCCAACAACTTGATAAAAAGGAAAGGGAATAGAGGAAACAACCTATAAGACAACACCATTCCCATATAGGAAGCAGAAAGAACTAGAGACATGAATACCTATCCCATAATGGACAAAGTGAAAATCCATCAAGGAAGTGGCTATACAATATTTGACAAAGGAATATTTGGAAAAGATAGGAAATCAAGTGAAATAATTCATAGATGACATGATTTAGTGTGTGACACAACAACATGAAGAGATGTATAGATGGATGTAAGAGAATATGGCCGAGTTGTGACACTTTCTAGAAGAATCCAAGCTCAGGCCATTATAAAAAACATGGGATGAACAAATGACAGGAACTAAAATGAATGGGGAGTCAGGTCTGAAAACCTCCCATTCATTAGAAATAATAGGTGAACTTTGATTGATCAAGTTAGCAACAGGGTCCGTATATTTTTTTCATAATAAGGATGTGAGAACATGCAAGGGAACTAGGTCACATTGACTTAGTGTTATCCCAACTTCCAATAGATGCATTACAGGAATTGTAGCCGAGCATGACACAAGAGATGAACTTGGATGTAAAAAAGACATCGAGGGAGTTGGTTAAGGTTACAGACAAAAATCTAGCCTTCGAGATGGAGTAAAACAAGGTCAAGAAGGACTGTGATGAGGCCATGTAGAATGTTGAAAGGATGCAGTAGGCCTTCGAGAAGGTTTACCAAGAACTCCCAGAGGCTCATATTGAGATGGAGACCCTAGTTGAAGAATAAGTAATGAATATAAGAAAATCTATTTAGGGATTTTTATCACATATCGTTGACCTAGCAACATGCATGACACGGGCACTCCACCTAAATAAATGGGGAAAAGGGGACAAACAGTGACAACACTTGTGGAGAGAATAAATAATTTAGAAGTAGAATTTGCTCATATTTATACAGAAACCATGGGGTTCTGGACACAACTAAGTGAATATACAGAGCAATAAGAAATCAGACAGAATATCCACGCTACACAGGAAAAGGAGTAGAAGTTCAAAGTAGTAATGGGCACATTATCTCCTACAAAGGTTGTAATGGAAATGGATGAGAACATAAAGTTGTACTCTGAGATGAATTAGATAAGGGTGGAGCATCAAGCTCATGCCTAACAGATAGAAGTACTACAAGACATAACATACAGGGTGAAAATGAACTAAGTAATGACTTGAGGTATAATCAAATAGACGGTTGAAGAAAGTGTTGAGAATATGCAGGCTCAGGTTGTTGTTGAAACTGCCAAAACAATTTTTCATAAGGAGATAAAGGTAAAGGATAAGGCCACAAAAAAAAAATAGACATTCTAGAAGTTCATCGAGAACTGGAAGAATGCATGAGTGTCTCAGTACGAGCCACATGTGAGTGTTGGGGGCATGTTGGATAGGAGTTTTAGATAATTTTTGTTACATTTCAGGATTTGTGCCAGAATAAGTCAAAGAATAAAAGAAAATTAGAATATTGAATAGAGTGCACAATGGGAGAAGACTTTAAGGATTCAAAGTGCATGATAGGAGGAAATGTGATGGAGCGATGCGTAAAAGGCAAAAAGTATTTAGGATTTTGGAACATTTTGTCCACATTGTAATAGGCTTAGCCCTATTTTGATGTATAAATATGTAAAGGGTTAGGGTAGATAGGGGTGAAAAGAATTAGAGGTTATGGTGCATTGTGCATGAGTTGATTTTTTTTCTAAGTGTTTCAATGTTATGACTGGGTTTTTTGAGACTAGGAAGGCTTGGGTAATGTCATTGTTGCATCTTTTGTAGTGAAGTGCATAGATGTAATAATGTTATCAATGGTTAATATAAGAAGCCAATTGTTGTGTATGTAGCCCAAGTTGGGTGAACCACATTAAAACCTTGTGTCATGATGTGTTGTTTTTTCATGTTATAATGTTTAATGTCGCTATGCAATGATGATGAATGCTTAAGTATGTTGAATTTGTTATTCATATATGATTTTATAATGTCACACACTAAAGTAATTGGTGAATGAATGTATGCCAAGTAAAAGTAATGTTGTACACATTGTATGTCTCATGATAAGTAACTATTAATTAATGGAAATTGTGCACATGAGAAGATGGTTAGTAAAAAACATGTTGAATTCCTCACTTCCCCTCATCATTGCAGAAACTTGGTTCTTTCATCCCCTCTATATGCCTTAGGTGAGACTTCACTTTCTTGTAGGTGATACCAAAAGGGTCGGTGTATAATCATTTTTTTGGTGTATTGATGATTAACCTCGGGTCTTCACATTGCACACCAATAAATGGTTTCATTTCTGGGACAAAGATTTGTAATTAAGGGGAATGTTTTGGAGGATGAATAAGGAATAAATTAAAAAATGGCTAGAGAGGAAGCAGTGCAAATTTATTAGAGACTAGAATAGGAATCCATGACTCAAAAATGAACAATGATTTCAAAGGTATGTGTTCACAAACATTCGTGAAATTTTCTTTGGTGAATTTCCAATCATTTTGACAAAATGGTTAGAAAGGCTAGTGGAGAATGTTGGGAGATATCGAGCTGAAGATCCAAGAAAATGGAATCATGAATTGATTATATATTCGAATACAACAAGTAATAAAGTTTCTCATGTAGTTTATTTTTGGTTGAATAGTGTACTAGGGGTTTACATTACAAAGTTTTCAATATATTGTACCCAGTATTGTAGTGTCACAGAGAAAGAATTTTTCAATGGTTCACACAGAAGATATTTGAGTGCACTGCCTACTTGGATAAAAATGTTTTTGTGTGAAAAGAATGTTATGAAGATGGATTCTGATTAGTAAGAACCTTCATGCACATAGGGGGACTAGGGGATGACCAAAGGATGGTATGGGAGTGGAAAAGTATGAATAAGGATCATATTGACTGGGAATACCAAGAGAGGGAGACACTAACTTAGACGAAGAGATTGGTGTATTGCATTGTGGGAAAATGTTTATTTATAGTAATAAGGAGACTAAGGTTGAGAGAGAAGAGAAACAAAGAGTGTTTGAGAAAAGTGATGGATGCACAGTACTTCAGATCAAACCATACTAAGAAAGGAAAGAGAAAGAAAAGGATCCTTAGTGAAGTATGGTAGAAGAAGGAATTCCATATCATATCAGAATATGTGTCAAACCCATGACCCTATGTGCATTTCAAATATATGAAGGAGAAAATAAAAGTTTATCAAGAGAAATTGTAGTTAGTGGAGGAAGTCAGAACATTAGTTAGAATAATGGAAATAGCACGACGAACCAGATTCAGGCATCATCATCGAAGGTAAGTACTACACAAAATACAATGGTAGGGATATATCATACACTAAGAATGATTGAATTTAAAGGAGTGGGGTCAGAGGACTGAGAGAAACATCTATTTGTATGTGACACGATATGGACCACGAAGAATGTCTAGGATGAAGAAAAAAATATTGCACAGTTATCCACAACATTGAGAGGTCATGCATTGTTATGGTATATGAAGTATCAAACCAGTACACCAGTAATACAATCAAGGACATTAATAGATATTGGACAAGATTTGTTAAAGGAATTTTGGAATCCAAAATACAAATATCAGTATATCATAGAGCTTAAAGAAATTAAGAAAGTATAGAATGAGATAGATTGGGATTATGATCATAGATTTAAATATGTGATGGGTATATTAACATTCTAGATTCCAGATGAACACCATTGATAATGGTTTATTGCAGGTCTATTTATGCACATTCACTATTTTTTGATGCGACATAATGTCACATCACAAACAAAAGCATTAGAAATTGAGCTGAAGATGGAAGCATCTCTTGTAAGTGATGGTGAAGGAATGGAACATTTATAATCATAGTTGGCTATGCCTAGGATTCAATTTCCAAAGATAATGAAGGAAAAGGAAAACCATGAACAAGTTTTGTGTATTACATGTAATACAAAAGTCCTTCGTAAAGATGATTTGCCAACTTTTGCGCAGTATATGGATATAGGATCACCAAACCATTTGGCAAGAGGATTAATGTATTGTAAAATATTCAAGGCATGGGGAAATCATCTAACTTCTTTCCCATTACTATATAAGTACCATTGTATTCCCGTGAATTTGTTCTGTAATTTTTTCAAGTCTTTTAGGTGCGATGAGAAAGATTGGCATGCATTCAAATTAATGAGAAAGTGCATTTCATATGCGTACATAATCCAAGAAAACAATTACACAGAAGAAGGAGGAGTTCCATAGTACAATACTCCAAGAGGATTTAACCAGGGTGTACAAGGAGGATTTAGTAGAGATCAAGGGAATGGAGGATTTGGTCGCGGAGGAAAAGGATTGATAATATGTTATAATTGCAATCAACTAGGACATTTAGTGAGAGATTGTTTGAATCTTTGCATGACGTGTACGTACTACATATCGCTGGACCGTGCGATAGAAGATTCTCCTCAACTGATAGTGAGATGGAAGGAAAGAGGAAACTAGAATATATATATGATATTAGTCGAGGAACATGACGATCAACCCAAAGTAGCAGTCATTACTCATAGAGGAACGAGGACTGGAGACGATGCAACAAAAAAAGGAAAGGGGGTTGAGAAATGGATAAGGAAAGTAGTTGAGCCCATATCAAAATTTAATCCACAGAAAGATAAAGAGACATATCAACAAGCGATGAAAGAGATACTTTGACCACACTGGACAGAATCAACATCAAATATACCACCCGTAAATGATATTTCGTCAGTCTATGATCGCACCATTACATAAAGGTCAGTCGAAAAGGTAAAAAATTTGAAGTTTTTTCTAAATATTTGTGTAGAGTTGATGAAGAATGAAACAATGTTGAACGCACTATGTGGGATGATCAATCAGTGCACCCAAGACAAAGAAGTACCTATGACACAGAGAGAAATGAACCAAGTATTGCACAAGAAGAGGATAAATAGAGAATTCAGAATAAGTGCATGGATAAGAGAGTATGACATGGATAATTTCATCTTGGAATTAGGATCAAATGTCTATGTTCTTCCAAGACATGAGTTGAAAATGATGAGGAAAATAAAGTTAGTTTGGTCAAGTGTTTAGTTGATATTGGAAAACAAGCATAAGATAATACCAATAGAGACATTGGTAGGAGTACTTATTAAGATATATGGAATGTGTAGCATAGCCAAATTCAAGTTTATTGATATCATGGATAAAAATAATCTATATCCATCATTGCTCGAACTAGAATCAGCCTTTGACAACCAGGTGATTATTAACCTAAAGAAGAGAAAAATGATTTTTGAAGGAGGCTTAAAATTTATTGCACCATTAGATTCCACAGAGGTGAGAAGGTATGTCTAACCCATGAGAAAATAAATTGATAAACTGTATAATATGACCACATTCATGGATGATTACATCAATCCCATTGAAGATGGTACTCTTAGTTGGAGAAGATTTATCTTGTGTGCATCAAATTCAAAGAAACGACTTGAACATTGGTAGCACATGTTGCACGAAGTATTGACCAGAAGATGTTCTCCCATTACTCTCTCTTTGCATTGGATTGGAACAAACGTATGTGATACATCAATATTTGATGGATTAATTGAGGCAAGTTCCTTAGTAAAATAATTTGTGTCGAAATTTTTGCGGATATTGAGAGGCAGGGGTGAATAAATATTGCTTCTTTTTCAACATTTTTAATAATAATTAATTATTAAACTTGTCAATGATAATAATTGATCAATAATAATGTATTGAAAATATAAATCAAATATAACAATTAAAAGAAGTTAAAGTTACAATGTGTAGGAGACACCAATCACTCTTCTTTTGAGCACCAACTCAAGGAGACACTAATCCCATTTTTATAGCACCAACTCTAGGAAGAACCAAATCCTTGTTTTCAAGCACCTACTCCTTTGTTTTAAGATTCAACCTATAGAGCACTCCAATCGTCCCTTCCACCTTCACTTCATGTGAATGTTTCACATTCTTCCTTGGAATCCATATGTATTTTGATCTTCTGAGTTAGACCATAAAGACACTTTCCAGTAATCATATCTTTTTGTTTAAATAATGTTCAATAGATATATAATATTTGAATCATTGTGTCTCTTTGAAAAAAATAATTGATTCACTGTGCCTCTTCATAAAATTAATATTATTATTTAGAGACAAATTACTTTTATTATTTACAAAAAAATGTTTAATTACAGTTTTGAACTCATATTTTCTTTGTTTGATTTGGTCTCTCAGTCTTTGATAGATCGACCCATTTTATTTTGATATCACACTTATTCGTTATATTCTCAATTCTTTAATAGACAAATTTTGAACTTTTTAACACACACTGGTACATTTCCTATGTTGTTTAGATGAATGGATGATAATATAGTGGCCCCTTTTTCATAGAACAAGATGTTCTGGCCAACATCTAAAAAAGGAATACACAAGGATCATTTTATGTTTTTTAGCATGTAGGCATTTTTTCTATTTTCCAGGTGACCATACCTTATAACCAGGTGTTATCCAACATTTTAACCTTTGCTACCTCATGTTTTAATATAACCCTAGTCTATGATTGAGAGCAATAAATCACAGGGATTATATTCATTTTTATTAGATCAAAGGTTCAGATATGATCAAGTGTTGAGTGGATGGTTCAAGGATTCATAGAATCATGGACTCACATGTATTCCTTTTAATCACTTATATTGGCATTTAATTAGATCAAAATTAAGATATAATCAAGTGTTGAGTGGATAGCCTTGGGTTATTTAGGCATGTTAGAGAGATCTACGGTTTGGATTTAATTAACCATTGAATGGAAGGTTCTCATTCATTTTAAACATGGAATTTTACTTAGAATTATTTTATGTGGCAGGTTCGAGGATGTCAGGCTGCTAAATTGAAGCTTTTAAGTGACCTGATACACTAAATTGTCAAACCAGGGTTGGTAAACTTCGAGCTGATACACAGTATGTGCAGGCAAGCGTCTAGTCTCTATATGAATGCTATCCTAAGGATAAAACACACACCTATTCTGAGAACTTGAATTTTAATGACTAACTTAAAACTGAGCATTTCCTATCTAAATTATCAACAGAAAAAAAACAGTCTTGTACTCTGATGTTGATACTGCTGTTTCTATTCAAAAGCGCAGTTCTACAAAATCATTCTACCTCTATGTTCAACCATCTACCATCAACATTTTCGTTTAAGTCATGACACACAGGGTACTATCGAAACAGTATTCATTCTGAGCATCCAAAACAAATCTAATGCTATCTACAGGAAAACAGAGTATTATGCCACTAACTAGTACCAGGAGCTCCTTTTGTTCTAACTGCAATCTAACTATTCTATGCAGGCAAGGTAATTAATGTCTAACAACACAAAATGCATGCTAACTCTGAGTTCTATTCAAACTGAAAATGAAAAGCCAAACAATCGTATGCATATGCTAAACCCTGCAGGCATCAGTACTGCGTTTAACATTCACCAACGTAAAAAGATAACAGTCTGGAAAGTGAGTCTRTTGAGGAATGAATAAACACGATTCTGAAACTTTTAMAGTGTYGTGTAAGCAAGCATTAAYACACTGCAATGAACTGAAGCTATGATAAACCAAAACTAACTCTGTGAACGCTAAGCTACCTCGGATGCAAGTTCTACAATATTGAAATGAACGAAAGCTATAACAACACAAACTAAATCTATTGCAAATTAAGGCAGCGACTTGCACCAGTTTGGCGGGCCCAACCAAATGGCACAAACGCTGTGGAAAATGACCAGAGCCGACTAGATCATACGATGCAAATACAATGTAACTCCACGCTTCATTAACTCATCAAAAACAGTATTCAAATCATATGACAGTCGAAATAGATCAACAACAGTTTGTATTCAAGACATAAGTTCATAGCATAGTCCAATAACGATAACAAAACGACAACAGTAATAGTAACAGTAGTAGTAGTAACCCGTTCTCAGCAGTGAACATGGGTTTATATCCAAATCCTATTGTTTGTAACAGTCTAGACAAAGAAAACATAAAAAAACGGATCCCTGATCCGAGAATAGTTGTGCAATCAAACTAAAAACGTATTTCACAACTTCGTGACACGTAGTGTCACGAAGTGTGAATGATGAAGAATAATCGATCCAATTTCATCATTAGGACTTCGAGCACTTTTGTGGAAACGACTCCAGCTGTCCTACGAATCTTCTATCTCTCATTCGAACCATAACACACACCATGATGCATCGATCTCGAACGGCTCCACTGGTACCTCCACGGTGCGAGTTGGTACCTGGTACCGGCATCTTGTTCCAAGAATAGCAATGGTAAATAACCCAAGCGATATCAGTTCCATTATCAAATTAAAGAATTAAAATGCATAATAATAGCTTGAAATTCAAATATACCTTAGGTGACCCCTTTGAATGGTAAAGGGATGTTGATTATGTCAAAATGAGGTCAAAAAGGGTGGTACTAGCATATAGTTGGAGGTCTGTGGTATATAGTATAGGCAAAGAACATGGTCAAAACCAGGGACCTACAGAGGACTCTCACACTCGTAGACTCATATTTCTTCTTGGATGTCAGCAAAATTTGCGCCCAACTTCTGCTACCTATAAAATGAACCTATAGTTAGAAATGTTTTAAGTGATTCTTCTCGATTTTGTGGACTCTTAGACTCGCATACTCATATTTATTCTTGGATGTCATCACAATGCACACCAAAATTTTGTTACCTCCATAATGGACCATACCTAGAAATTTTTAAGTGATATGAGTCCGACGAATAGAATATGATACTTAGAAATTTGTTTTTTGGTTTCTCAGCAGACTTGCGGAAAAAGATACAAACTATTTGATCATGGTTTCATTTTGATCCAACGATCGAGTTTGTTCTTTTTTCTTTACCTTATGATCGTGCTCTTATTTTGATCTAACGATCAACATTGTTCTTCATTATTTACCATCTGATCTTGCTCCTATTTTCATCCAACCATAAAAAATATTCTTCATCATTTACCATTCAATCATGCTCTTATTTTTATCCAACGATCAACATTGTTCTTCATTTTTTAATGTCGATTCCTGCAATTGGTATAACATGATACTTTTCTAGATGATAAATCCATATTAACCCTTGTTGACATCAATAAAAAGATAACACCATGTCCAACATTATCCCCCTTTAGAATTGATGGAAACAAAGTAAAAAATCTTTAAACTGAGTTTTACTATGTATTGTCCCCCTTTGACAACAATGACAAAAGGGAAATTTCTCTACTCCCTCTGAGATTATACTCCCCCTTTCCATGTACTCCTTTTTTTTTAATGAAGCTTGTGCAACTTTAATTAGATATGGATATTACCCCCAGTTTTTGCATAAGGTATTCAAAAGTCCTCCTGCGTAAAGGTTTTGTGAATATATCTACAATTTGTTCTTTAGTATCCACATATTCCAATTTAACAAAATTTTGAGAAACATGTTCCCTTAAGAAATGAAATTTGATTGGGATATGATTGGTTTTTGAATGCATGATAGAATTTTTATAAAGGTTTATGGCACTAGTATTGTCATAGTTAATAGGAATTGAATGATCATATTTTACTTGTAAATCTTCTAGAGTTTGTTTCATCCAAATTACTTGAGTGCAACAGGAGGAAACATCAATATATTCATGTTTTTTTGTAGATAGTGATATGGAGGGTTGCTTTTTTTATCTGGATTATGTTCAAAACATAATGAAAGAAGATAAATTACAATGAAATACTCATGAAACTTGCTAGAAACAAAGAAATACAACAATAATTGATTTTTATTAATGAAATAATTGTAAAGAGACTGTAAAAATACAGAGTGCAAGACTTGCTATAATGGTGGAAAATTTATCTCTGAGAAGAGATGTGACGACTACACTCAGTCACAAGAAGATGACTGCAATGAGGCTCTGAAATCCTTTTTATGTTAAACATGAATGCCCAAACTCTAGACATCCAAAAACCTAACCCTAGGAGATGAAACGCCAAAAGTCACATGGGCTCCATTTGGGTAAGTTAGTACATTAACTTCCCTGGGTCGTAACCTTTGCACACGATATCTATTTTAGGTGTGTGATAGCCCGTTGGAAAGGTATTTTCGATAACTATGAATTACATCATCAAAATCTATCTATGTCTATAGTTTGACTATGGAAATCCATAATAACATTACTTAGGGCTCCAAAATAGCATTGGAAGTACAACAAGATGTGATGACATGAAAACATACAAAATAAGCTAGTTGGATTAGGTGGGAGGCCACCAGTATCCACCTGGAAGATATGTAGGGATCCAAACTACCTCGGAAGTGTAGAACCCATAATTACAAAGAAGTGCAAAAGAATGTGTTGAAATAAAAACTAGTAAAAGGAGCCATTTGGAATAGGTGTGTGGACACCAATATCCACCTAGATCATTTTTACTTAGCCATGACACAAGTCATTTTCCTATGAAAAATGAACCTCCACTAATTCTCTTTCTATAATCAATACTTCCTTCCCAATCTACATCAGTATATTCAATCAATGTGAAGTCTTTCTTTTTTTTTGGATACCATAAACCAAAATCCAAGGTGCATTTGAGATATCTAAAAATCCTTTTAACTACGATCATATGTGTCTCTTTAGGTGCAGATTGAAATCAAGCCACTAATCCTACAACTTCCATGATGTTTGGTATTGTTTTTGTTGCATATAATAGGCTACCAATCACTGATATATAAATGGTTTAGTATACATTTACTATTGATTCATCATATTTTCTTTGTTTTCATCCTGTAATCATAAGAGTGCTCATAGGTTTGCAATCTTCCATTTGAAATTTATTCAACATTTCTTTAATGTATTTGGTATGAGATATGGATATTCATTTTTATGATTGTGAAACTTGTAATCCTAGGAATAATGTCAGTTCACCAAGCATTTACATCTCATTTTATTTTTGCATTTCTGTAGCAAATTGATTGCTTAGAGGATTTAGATTACCTCCAAAGATTATAACATCCACATATACTACAACAACAATCATATTCTAATTTTCAATTTTAATATAAATATTGTTTTTAGTGGATCCTCTTTTGTATCCTTGCTATTGTAGATACCATGCCCTGAAAACCATGCCCTGGGAGCTTGTTTGAGACCATATAATCCTTTCTTTAATTTGCAGAAATAGTCTTTATTTTTTGATAATATAAATTCTTCAAGTTCTTCTATATAAACTTATTTCTCTATATTTCCATTTAAGAATGTTTATTTGACATCCATTTGACATAATTTGAACTTTTTAAAGCATGCAAATAAAAAAAAAACATTTTGATAGCTTCTAATATGGCCACATGTGCAAATGTTTCCTCGAGGTAAATCCATTCTACTTATGCATATCCTTTGCACACAAATCTTTATTTTTCCTTATAATTTGACCATCTCCACTAACGTTATTCTTAAAATCCACTTGGTCCCTACCACATTTTTGTCTTTTGTTCTTGGTACAAGCTCCCATGTCTGATTCTTCTCTATTTGATCAAGCTCTTCATTCATGGATTTAATCCAATCTTCATATTTGCTAGCTTCTACAAATGTTTTCGGTTCTATTAGGGAGATAATTGCTTATTCTGATTCATATGTTTCCTATGATTTGACTTTCAGGATGATGTCTTTGTACTCTTCTTGATGGTGCCTTTGACTCTTGTCTTGGTGCTTCGTCCTCTTCATTTTCTTATTCAATTTTTTATTCTTCTTCTTGTATTTACTCAGTTTCTTTTTCATCGTCATCATCTCTTGTTCTTCAACAACTTGTGAATTGTCTTGATATTATATTCTTCTTGATGTTAGATCATCCACCTCTACATTTTCACTTTCCACAATTTTGTGCAATCTCAAATTGTAGCAAATGTAGGCCATTTTATTGAATGAGTAACCAAGAAACATGCTTTCATCTGATATGGAATCAAATTTTCCTAGATTATCATCATCTCTTTATATATATATATATATATATATATATATCCCCGAAAGACTCTGAAGTGTTTTACTAATGTTGGTCTGCCAAACCACAACTCATATGGTGTCTTTTCATGGTTAACTCTAAGTTGTGCTATGTTAAGTATATATACGGTTGTATATATTTCTTCTATCTAATAGATATCTAGGAGTTTGGCTTCTTTTAACATAGTTCTGGTTGCTTCTTGGACAATTCTATTTTTCCTTTCAGCAACTCCATTTTGTTGAGGATTTCTTGGAGCTGAAAAGTGTCTTTTAATTCCATGAGTTAACAAAAACTTATTGAAATCATATGAGGTAAATTTCCCTCCATTTATTGATCTTAGGCACTTGATTTTGAGATCGGTCGCATTTTCAACATGTTCTTTGAAGGCTTTGAATTTTTTTAATGCTTCTAATTTATCTTTAAGAAAATATACCCAAGGCACCCTCATATATTCCTCAATGGATAAAATGAATTAGTGTTCACCTTTCATGTTTCTAGTTCTTTTTGGTCCATTGAGGTTAGTGTGAACACGTTCTAATGGTTTTGATGTAGAATATTCTTTTGTCTTGAATATTATGTTAGATTATTGAGAGGGGGGGTGAATCAGTAACAATGTAATTATAATCTTTTTTCTCCAAATAATGCAAGTGTTATATCAATGTAGAATTATTATACAATAATGAGCAATAAGAAATGAACAATCACACACATACACAGTACACCAATGTTTTACATGGAAACCAAAATTGGGAGAAAACCACAAAATGATTTATCTTATATGTCTTGAAGAATTACATTCATTGAAAGAACCGACTTTATTTTGTTTTCCAGCTGCAACTGGAAGGAGGCTCCAACCCCCTATTTTCTCAAGCTACAACTTGAGGCAAGCCCCAACTCCCCAATTCTCTGGCTACAACCAGAAAGAGGCTACAACCCCCTATGTTCTCCAGCTACATCTGAAAGGTGGCTACAACCACCTGTCCTTGCCCCATCCAATCACCCTAAAGTAGAAGTATAATGATGGAATCACTGTCGATATACCACGATAAACATGTACCAATAAACCTAAATCATGAATCAACATGTACCATAAACAAGTGCATCAACCATGAACCAACCTGTACCATACAATCTGTAATCAACCTGTACCATAAACAAGTGAAAACAACCATGTACCAAGTATGTACCAATCATGTGTCAAGTAATCATCAAATATGAATCATAAATATGTACCAACATCATCAACTATACACCTCATGTATGTGCCAACTCATCAACTACTTGTCTCAACCATGTACCCAACTTGTACCTCAACCAAAATCCCTCATCAATTTCATCATCCAAATATGATTTGTAACTATGTAATAGAACTGGTGTATATCATCACATACCTGCAAACATTTCTTAACTTTAACAACAAGAGACTAGCATTTTCATCAAATGTTTCTTTAGTCTCACAAGACTAGTTTTGGATTAGTCAACAACCCTAACTTGAAATAATCGTAACTTTGTACCTGTAATGAATAAATATTTGAAACTGATACACAATTGTATTCAGTGTGTTTTATGCAATTCCTCCAGGCTTCACTACTTGGAACCTCTCAAAAAACGATTTATGGAAAAAATGGCACACCTTGCTTAATTCTGGCTTATTCTAGAGAGTGAACTTGTAGAGCGTGCCCCGCACAGAATATTTTTTGCATTGATCTAAAAATGTTAAAAAACATAATAAAGAATTTTATATAACCAAAACATTTGGTCTTACTGAATTTGGATCTATTATGAAGAATTTATGACATTTTTACCTGAAACACCTGTTTTTGACTAGTTTCAGGACTAGCCACAAACCCTATTTTCCACGGAGTGTAACTCCAAAAATAAAATGAACCACAAGATGAATTGTTTAAAACAAATACTTAGATATGTCTCCTCAATGGAATATCAATTTTATGGTCTAAATCATTCTATAAAAAAGGTTATTGCAAAAATGGCGAGATGACCTGAAAAAAAACATACCTTAGAAAGCATCATCAAAAGAATTTGTCCTTCCTTGAATTTTGACATTCTTTTCTTCAATTTCCTCAGAAATTCGGCTTAGATATCCTTTGGTTACCTCAAACACCTATAGGTATTCAATATTCTAAAGTGTGTCTTAAATGAGAGATCCTTTCCTCTTATTTATACTTTCCAAGTAGCTTCCTTAAAAACATCTTCTAGGTCACTTTGCCCACTTTCCTTATTTTAGGGTTAACCCACTTATAATTTCCCCATTAATTTTATTATTGAATTATTTTATTTTGTATTCAATTTGAATTATAGTAAACTAATCACTTCAATTTATTATTTACCTTTTAAAATCTCTTAAACCACTTTGACTACTTTGACCTTTTGGAGATTTTAGATGACATATGAGGGTCCTCCAACTTCATAAGGCCATAACTCTCAAATCATGACGAGTTATGTGATGTTACACATACCGCCAGAAATTGAATCACATGTACTATCCATATAGAATATTATTACCTTAAAATATATGAAAACTCATACCGTTATCCATCAAACAAACTTGGGCCCATTACCCAAACCTGGGTTCTCCAACTTCTCATGGCCATAACTCTCTAACCGTGAGGAGTTATGTGACGCTCAACATACCACCAAAAATGGGATGATAAGCACTATCCATATAGGATATTTTCAATGAAAAATTCAATGGAGTTCATCTCATTATTCCATAAATAAGCATGGGTTCTCTAACTGTACTTCTAGGATAACTCAATCCACAAAGCGTCTTCCCATGAGGGATTTCACCATAAGGGGACCAATTTGGAGTTCATCCATTTATACTTATTATCAACCATGAAAACACAATAACTACTCATCTTTACATCAAACAATATTGGGTCCATTACCCAACCTTTGTGCTAAGGGGATTTCTTCAAGGGTTGACATCAATGACAACCAACCTTAATCAACAATATCCCCCTTTGGCATTGATGGAAACACTCTGATGAAATAATGAAATCATATCACTGATGCTCTCCCCAGAACCATGCCTTTGTCCTCTGCCTCTGTCCTCTGCATCTAATAAATATCTCCCCATTTTTCATCAATGGAAAATGTATGTTTCCATCTAGGGTTTCTCCCCTTGACTGAACTGTCCTCTTATGGTTCTTCCTCGTGTAAATATAAGAAATATAATATAAGAATTCAAAAAGAATTCATTTTGGAGTAGAAATAAATCCAATTATCTGGCAAAGAAATTCAAAGGATTCCTGTGGAATTGGTTTTGTGAAGATGTCTACCACTTGTTATTTTGTGCCCACATACTCAACTCTGATGTTTTTTTCTGCAACCTGATCCTATAGAAAGTGATACTTTATTGGAATGTACTTCATCTTGGAGTGAATCATTGGGTTCTTCAAGATATTGATGGTTCTTGTATTATCACAATATATTAGAATGGTCTCATCATTCTCAAACTATATATCTGTCAGAGTTTCTTTCATCCAAAGAACCCATGTACAACATGATGTTGCTGCAATATACTTTTCCTCAACTGTAAATAAAGATATTGATGATTATTTATTTCTTAGCCATGATACTAAACACTCACCCAAGTAGAATGTTTCTCCATTGGTGCTTCATCAGTCATCAATACAACCTACCCAATATTCATCTGTGTAGGCAATAATTGAGAGATCCTTTCCTTTTGGATACCATAATACAAACTCTTATGTTCCTTTGAGATTTCTAAAAATCCTCTTCACTGCTAACACATGTGACTCCTTTGGTGCTACTTGAAATCATGCCACCTATCCAACTGCCTACATTACATCTGGTCTAGATGTTGTCACATATAGTAGGCTGACAATCATTGACCTGTATTTCCTTTGATCTATATATTTTGAATCATCATCTTTTCTCAACTTGCAATTAGTTTGCATGGGAGTGATAACTGGTTTGCAATCTTCCATTTTGAACCTCTTTATCATTTATCTGATATACTTCGTTTGATAAATAAAGATTCCTTGGTTTCTTTGATGTATCTAAAGTCCCAAAAAGAAGGATAGCTCTCCAAGTAACGACATTTCAAATTCATTTTGCATATCTTTTTCAAATTTGTGGCTTAACCTGTCATCATCACTACCAAAAATAATATCATCAACATAAAATCCAATTAATAAAATATTACCTTCACTTACCTTGATGTAGAGGTTGTTGTCTGCACTTCCTTTTCTGAACCATGTCTTTTGTAGATACTTATCCAGTCTAGAGTACCATGCTATAGGATCCTATTTTAGACCATACAAGGCCTTCTTTAATTTACACACATAATCTGCATTATCTGACAATAGAAATCCTTCTGGTTGTTCAATGTATACTTCTTCTTCAAGTTCCCCATTCAGAAAAGATGATTTTACATCCATCTGATATACTATAACATTTTTGGAGCATGCATAAGCTAAAATCAACTGGATTGCTTCCATTCTGGCAATTGGGGCAAATGTCTCTTCAAAGTCGATTCCTTCAATCTGTGCATATCCTTTACATACCAATCTAGCTTTGTTATTTGTAACTTGTCCATATTCATTTAATTTATTCCTAAAAACCCATTTTGTGTCGATCACATTATTATTCTTTGGTCTTGGAACCAGTTCCCAAGTGTCACATTTCTCTATTTTATCCAATTCTTTATTCATGGCCTTATTCCAAAATTCATCCTTGTTGGCTTCTTCAAAACAATTTGGTTCAATTGTAGATAAGAGTGTTGGTATGTTTGTTCTGGTGAATAGATTTTTCTTGTATAATCATCAAATAATAACATAAAGTGTCCCTCACATTTTAAGCCCTTTGTTGTAGTTGGTCCAACTAGATTAGTATGCACAATTTTTAGTGGTATTGTTGTTTAATATTCCTTTGATTTGAACCTAGTCTTTGTTTGGTTTCCTTGTTGACAATGCTTGCATAAAGTGTTGCTTGGTTTCATGATCTGGGGAATTTATCTGATTGCTTCTCTTTTGCTGACTTTAACAAGGTTATCAAAATGCATGTGACCCATTCTTCTGTGCCATAGCCAACTTTCATCTTCCTTTCCTAGAAAACACTTTTCATTTCCAATTTCACTTAACACATATATGTTGTTTGAAGTTCTTGTAGTTGTACCGACCAATTTCCCTGAACCTTCTCTTCTTATCTCACACTTTTGTGAATTGAAAGTAACTTTATGACCTTGGTCACACATTTGAATCACACTTAGAATATTATGTTTCATATCTTCTACCAGTAAAACATTTTGTGCCTTTTTATTCTTGTTCCCAATTTGGACTGTGCCTTCTCCAATTATTTTGGATGAATTATCATTTCCGAAGGAGACTGATCCATTTCTTTCCTTTCAGAATGTAAGAAATTTGTCTCTATCACCTGTCATGTGTTTTGAGCACCCACTATCAACATACCAACAATGTTTCTTCTTCTTATCTTGTAGAGAGACTGTGAATTCTTCAGTGCTATACTGATCTTGCTTTCTTATCCATGTCGTTTTATGAGGTTCTTGTCTGCGACTGTTGTTATTTTGTTGAGTTTATTTAGGAGGGACTGTTATTATGCAATTTTTGGCCATGTGTCCAAAATTGTTACATTTGTAACATTCCACTTCAGTGCTCAAAGATTCAAACTTGTTGTAACTTCTTCTTTGTGTTTCACTATGTCTTCTTGAGTAACCCCTTTGTGTATGACTCTCAAATTTGTTATTGTTCCTGTTGTTAGCTCTGCAATTCACAATTTTATGTCCAAAATTATTAAATGCATAACATAAACCAAAAAATATAGTTTGATACTTGGGAGTTGAAGATCTTCTGAAAGAAGGTGCTCTTATGAATCCTTCTTCTTCTTGAGGCCTATCTGTCTATTGTTGATTCTAAAATCTGAATCTTCTTGGTGGAGGAGTGTCCCTATAATATTCCTTGTACATCTTCCTATCCCCTTTGATTATTTCTGCATAGATTTTTGTATTTGTTTCCTTCTCTGTTGTTTTGGAGCTTGATCCCTTTTCTGTCTGATTGTATCCAAGTCCATACTTGTCAAGATGAGCTTATTGACTGCTCATAATGTCATCCAGAACTTTTGAGATATTCTACATATTTTTATTTTGAATATCCTTTCTTAGTGTGACAATCTCTACTTCCGAGTTTCCAATGATCTTGTCCTTTTCTTCTAGTTGTTTTTTGAGTTCTTCTTCAATTCTTTCATCTTCTTCTATTTGAACCTTCCATCTTGTGATCATTTTTTCTAGTTCTTGAGTGTCCATTTTCTTGTCTAGTTCTTCTTGTAGTTTCTTTTTTTTCTTCTATTCTCTTCTGATAACTTCTATGGAACACATTAATTCTTCTCGATAGTCAACTTCTTCCTCTTCAATTTCGTCTTTGACTTATTCATATCCTTCTTCGGCTTCTTCATATTCTACTTCAGAGTCTTCTTTCTCAGAATCATTTACTACCATGAATAGAACTCTTCTTGTCTCACTGTCATTGATTTCATATTCATCTGATGATGATATGTCTTCTTTGATGCATAAGATTTTCTTGAAATATTTCTTTGTAGTTCTTTTTCCTTTATATGTGTGTTTTCCTTGTGAGTAACCTTCATCATTTATATTTTTCTTATGAGTACATTTGTTAGCAAAATGACCAATACCATCACAATAAAAAAAAATTAAAGGAAGCTTACCTCTATACCTACCATTAGTTCCCTTGTTCAGTGTTTTGATGAAGTTGGCCACTTCTTCATCATCTTCCGAGACATTGTTGTTGCTGCTATATTCTTATTGTTCCTTTTTCTTTTTCTTTTATCTTTTGGATGATTTGAAGGATGCTTCTTTTACATCTGGATTTTCCTATTCAGTTCTCATTTCATATGCTGTGAAGATTCCATGTAGTTCATCCATGCTTATTGAGTTCAGATCCGATCTTTCTTCTAGTACTGATATCTTAGGGTTAAATCTCATAGGAAGAGATCTTAATACCTTTTGAACAATTACAGATTCTTTGATTTCTTCTCCCAATCCTATGATTGCATTCACTATTTCGTCAACTTTTAATAAGTAGGCTGCAATATCCTCATCTTCCTTCATTTTTAGTTGTTCGAACTGACCTCTGTAATTTTGAAGTTTTGTTGCTCTAACTTTTGTATATCCTTCATAAATATTTCAAAGCTTGTCCCAAATATATTTGGCGGATTTACAATGTGCAACTTTGGTGAATATTATTTCACTGAGACCATTCAAAAGTGCAATTGTATCTTTGGAATTATTCTAACCAAGTTTCACTTCTTTCTCATTTGTTGGTGGAACTTCTAGTACTGTGTATCCATCTACAATTGATTGCCAAATTTCAAACCCCTGTGCTTGTATATATGTCTTCATCCTTATGCTCCAAAAAACATACTTTTGTCCATCAAAGTGTGGCATTCCATTTTTATATGAGTTGGTACTCTCCATGATCTACCTTTCAATGGTTAAATTGATTTCTGAAGGAACCTACTCTAATACCAATTGTTGGATTACTAAGAGGGAGGGTGAATCAATAATTGTGTAATTATAATCATTTTTCTCCAAATAATCCAAGTGTTATATCAATGTAGAATTATTATCCAATAATGAGCAATAAGAAATGAACAATCACACACATACACCGTACACCAGTGTTTTACGTGGAAACCCAAATCGGGAGAAAACCACAGAATTCTTTATCTTATATGTCTTGAAGAATTACATTCATTGGAAGCACCAACTTCCTTTGTTTTCTAGTTGCAACTAGGAGGAAGATCCAACCCCCTAGTTTCTTAGGCTACAACCTGAGGGAAGCTCCAACTCCCCAATTCTCTGGCTACAACTAGGAGGCTACAACCCCCTATGTTCTCTAGCTACATCTAAAAGGTGGCTACAACCACCTGTCCTTGCCCCATCCAATCACCTTGAAGTAGAAGTAGAATGATGGAATCACTGTCAATATACCACTATAAACATGTACCAATAAACCTGAATCATGCATCAACCTGTACCTCAACCTGTAATCAACCTGTACCATAAACAAGTGCATCAACCATGCACCAACCTGTACCAAACAATCTGTAATCAATCTGTACCATAAACAAGTGAAAACAACCATGTACCAAGTATGTACCAATCATGTGTCAATTACTCATCAACTATGACTCATCAATATATACGAACATCATCAACTATACACCTCATGTATGTGCCAACTCATCAACTACTTGTCTCAACCATGTACCCAACTTGTACCTCAACCAAAATCCCTCATCAATTTAATCATCCAAATATGATTTGTAACTCAATAATAGACCTGGTGTATATGATCACATATCTACAAACCTTATTTAACTTTAACAACAAGAGACTAGCATTTTCATCAAACGTTTCTTTAGTCTCACAAGACTAGTTTTGGATTAGTAAACAACCCTAACTTGAAATAATCATAAATTTGTACCTGTAATGAATAAAGATATGAAACTGATAAAAAATATTCTTCACCGTGTTTTATGAAATTCCTCCAGGTTTCACTACTTGTAACCTCTCATAAAAGGAGTTATGGCAAAAATGGCACACCTTGCTGAATTTTGACTTATTCTACAGAGCGACCGTGTAGAGTGGGCCCAACCGGGAATGTTTTTTGAATTGATATGAAAATTTTACAAAGAATAATATAGGTTGTACTATAACCAACACATTTTTTCTTACTGAATTTGGATTGTTTATGAAGAAGTTATGACGTTTTTACCTGAAACACCTATTTTTGACTAGTTTCACAACTAGCCACAAACCCTATTTTCCATAGAGTGTAACTCCAAAAATCCACGACCCACAAGCTGAATTTTTTAACACAGATACTTGGAAATGTCTCCTCAATGGAATACCAATTTCATGTTCTAAATCATTCTAGAAAACAAGTTATTGTAAAAATTGTGAGATGACCTGAACAAAACATACCTTAGAAAGCATCATCTAAAGAATTTATCCTTCCTTGAATTCCGACCTTCTTTTCTTCACTTTCCTTAGAAATTCGGCTTAGATATCCTTTGGTTACCTCATACACCTATATGTATTCAATATGCTCAAATGTGTTTTAAATTAGAGAGCGTTGCCTCTTATTTATGCTCTCCAACTAGCTTACTTAAAAACATCGTCTAGGTCACTTTGCCCACTTTCCTTATTTTAGGGTTAACCCACTTCTAATTTATCCATTAAATTTATTATTGAATTAAGTTATTTTGTATTCACTTTGAATTATAGTACACTCATCACTTCACTTTATTGTTTACCTTTTAAAATCTCTTAAACCACCTTGACTACTTTGACCATTTGGGGCTTCTAGATGACATATGAGGGTCCTACAACTTCATAAGGCCATAACTCTCAAACCGTGAGGAGTTATGTGACGTTCCACATACCACCAAAAATGGAATGACATGTAATATCCATATAGAATAGTATTACCTAAAAATATATCAAAACTCATACCATTATACATCAAACAAACTTGGGTCCATTACCCAAACCTGGGTTCTCTAACTTCTCATGGCCATAACTCTCTAACCATGAGGATTTATGTGACGTTCCACATACCATCGTAAATGGCATGATAAGAATTATCCATATAGAATAGTTTCACTAAAAAATTCACTATCATTCATCTCATTATTCCACAAATAAGAATGGGTTCTCTAACCATACTTCTAGGATAACTCAATCCACAAAGCATCCTCCCATGAGGGATTTCACCATAAGGGGACCACTTTGGAGTTCATCCATTTATACTTATTATCAACCATGGAAAGACAATAATGATTCATCTTTACATCAAATAGTATTGGGTCCATTACCCAACCTTTGTGCTACGGGGATTTCTTCAAGGGTTGACATCAATGACAACCAACCTTAATCAACATATTAATCTTATCTACTTTCTATGTTGGGAGTTCCTACACACAATGTTTGAAGGTTTAATAATATTTGGACTATCTCGCACAACTTCCTTTTTATTAACTTTTATTAAATTTTCAAATCCTATATGTCCCATTCCTCTATGCCATGGCTAACTTTCATCTATTTGGCTCATGCAACATTTTTCTTCTTCTTTTGTGTTTAAGATATAAACATTGCTTAGTGTCCTTAGTGTAACATCCACTAGTTTTCCTGAGTTTTCTTTTCTAATTTCACATCTTTGGGAGTCAAATATGAGTATGTGTCCTTGATTATAAGTTTTTCCTACACTCAGGAGATTAGGCTTCAAATTTTCAACTAATAGAATATTTTATGCTTTAGCTTTATTATTTCCTGGACTGATTGTGCCCTTTCCAAGTACCTTGGCAGAGACTTTATTTCCAAATGTAATACTTTCTTTTTCTTTCCTATTTAGACTGAGGAATTTTTCTTGATCTACAATCATATGCTTTGAACATCCACTGTCAATATACCATTGAATCCTTTTATATTTAGAATATAAGGATACCTGACACTTTGTTTCCTTTTATTCCATTTATTTTTCTTTCCATGTCTTCTTATGCTTTTCTTCTTGAATTTTGGAATTTTTTATGGGATTCTTTGGTAGTCTATAGTCAATAGTTTTATGACCATAATTATTTCATTTGTGGAATTAAACATTGTAATTTTGCAGTGGAGAGAATGAATTATAGTTTCTATTCTTATAACCATATCTTTGAATATTTTTATGTTTTTTCTTTCCATTGTCAGTGTTTCATGGAAACCTGCACATGAGACCTAGCTAAAGCATACACAAACACATATTTTCAAGAAAAGAAAGAGAGATACAATATGAAGAATGAGAATCAATGTATATTATGATATGTTCAATGAGTGAATGATATTCACTCATATGGGAAATGAAATACTATAATAGGAATGCATGCATAATAGTGATGGTCTAAAATTAGAAATTCTAAAATAGAACTAGTCAGTTAACTCCCACTGAACTAGTGTGCCAAAAAAATAAATTTCTCCAACCCCCCCCCCCACCTTCCCCTACCCCTTAAAATCACTATGGAGTAAAAAATGAGTCCCAACTAATAGGAAATATTAGGTACTGATGTACAATGCAACTAACGAACACTGAATAAAAATGAGGAAAGAGAGAAAACCACGTGGGAACAAAATCCACCCTCAAAAGCCAATGCATCAAA
This sequence comes from Picea glauca, assembly GCA_000966675.3. Lineage (NCBI taxonomy): Eukaryota > Viridiplantae > Streptophyta > Pinopsida > Pinales > Pinaceae > Picea > Picea glauca. Next base: position 438,446 of record JZKD02S1863356.1, on the reverse strand, counting down.
AGAAGAAAAGGAAGTTGCTAGGAAAATGTGTTCTTCACTACAAGATGATCCTGCAAAGTCTGAAATTTTTTCTCACTGAAATTCTTCATGAAGATGTAGAAATCTATATGGATCTGATGAAGTCCTTTGGCAACCTGTCTAGCCTTGTACCTCTTGATCCTATGGACCCACCTACACCTGGAAATATTCTTTTCTGGTGGAAGTGGAACCATATGCCAAGTATGATTCTTTAGGAGTGAGTCATACTCCTTTTGCATGGATTATTTCCATAATGGATTCCCCACATACTCACTATAGACTTGTGGATCAAAATATTAAACCATATAGCAATGCATGGACATCGCTAATTTAGAATTTGAAAGTACATGAGAAGGATCCTCATGATGAGATTGAGTTCTCCTTGAATCCAATGGATTCCTTGCAAGGATACATGTTGCATGAACTGTGAATTGTTCCTTCTTGGGCATTTGTTTAAACTTTAGTGATAGCTTCTTATTTGGTTGTACTACCTACTTATTTCCATCTACATAATATGATTCTATGGAATCATCTCTAATGTTTGAAACTGATGGAAGCACAAGAGTATGTGCATGTTGCACTAGAGGTTCATGAAAATTACTCTCCTTATGTGTAAGTAGAAAAGAGGATTCATCATTAGAAAACTTAGTGAATTTATACAACCTTGACTTGTGATCCACCTCACCAAATGAAATGATGTAATTTTCATGCATGTCAAGTACAATAACTGAATATGATGTAAATTCAACCCTTTTACCTGTTTGAGTGATCTGATAAATTGAGAGAAGATTTATAGAAATCCTTGGAACATGTAAGAGATTCTCAAAACCTCCATTAGGGACTTCCACTCTTCCCTCTCCTACAACTTTTATTGTAGTATCATCCCCCATAAGAATAGGAGGTCCAGACCATGAACTCAAAGAAGTAAAAAATTCCTCTTTAGCTGCCATATGATGTGATGCGCCAGAATCGATAATCCATGAATTAGATGAGGAATTAATTACAACCATAGCATGATGATTACCTTTCTTAGGCACATTTTATTTTTCCTTCTGCTTCTTGACTCGCTCTGAAATGAAGTTTCCAAGGTTGTTTTATTGAAGTGCTTGTGCCATAAGATTGATCTGTTTCTTCATGCATGTGGATCTTCATGATTCGGTTTATTGTAGTAAGTGCATTGCTTTCCCTTATTCTTCTTCTTAGAATCTGAAGAGTCTTTGGAACATGAAGAATCCTTGAATCGTTTGGAATATACCTCCTTCTCGTTTTGTTTCTCCTTCCCATTTTGTTTGGATGATCCTTTTCCAGCATGCATGGTGAGTGCAAGTGATTTGAGATCCTTGATTAGGCCCATATGAATGAGTTTTTTCTACTCGTGTTTGAGAGACTCAATGAGCTGAGCCATCATAGGATTTTTCCAATTTGTTCCAAAAGGACATCTACCAGATTGGAAATTGGAGACATATACAACGTATTCTGGTCCTAGCTTGGCCAATATTGTTAGAATAATTTATTTATATTGTGTAGACTTTTCAATACCACATTCACCCAAGCTCAATATCAAATATTTAAATTTAGTAAAGAAATCATGTATATTATAAAAACTTTTAGGGTATAAGGTATTCAACTCTATCTCAAGCATATGACCTCGCATCTCATCCTAATTTCCAAAGCATCCTTCCAAGGTGGTCCAGATCTCATTTGGAGTCTTGCATGTAGAAACATGAAACCATAAATCAATGGATACTAACTCAAGAAGTAGTTATGTGTTAAGTACCAATACCAGATCTGAAGATATAATCACCACAAATACTGAGTACACAATAGATCCACAAGTAAGATAGAAGAAACCACACTTTATTATTATCAAACCCTTAAGGTAGGGAAACACCATACAATGGATCCTATTATGGAAGGGATCCTCTCCTGTTCACTTGCCTCTTCAAGGGGGCATCCTCCTAATGAGCTTCAGCTCTAAATACAATAATTCTCTTCATGTCTCATTACATTGCTTGAACCCCTTTATATAGTTCTACCATCACCTAAGAACATTCTAGAGGAAGAATCTTCTAGAAGTAGAACCTTCTAAGA